>CATIWQ010105984.1:0-13175 GCA_949673415.1 Euphorbia schlechtendalii
TAACAACACATTAAGTCATTATCCAAAACAAAATTGGTAATGTTATATCCAATATAGACAATTAACAGAGAATGCCATAGTCAATAAAATAGGGCAATATTAAAGCCAATTAACAAATAATGGCATAGTTAACAAAATAAGACATCATTATAGCAAAAAAGGGTACTAATACGTAAACCAACAAAATCCAAACTACTTTATATTTCTGTCTAATGTTGCCCATTCTAACTGGCAGTGCATCTAAAGCAGCAGCTCTAGAGGGATTTCTATATCCACCAATAGGAGCAAGAGTAGACTGGCATATCTCTTGTTTGAAACATCAATTATTTCAGCAACATATGAAAGTCTTGGAGGCCTACACAAAGGAGGTGGCACTTGCATTGGTTTCAGCTATTATATTTGCTGCATTTGCTGCATTTCTTGGCTGTGGTGTTGAGTGTGGAGTTGGTTGTGGTGTTGCTTGCAAATTATAACAGTAATGGAATAAAAATTGAAATTTGTTGCATTTCAAATTGCATCCTTTCTACTTATAAACAATAACAACAAAACTGAAATTTCAATATGAATAGAAACTCAGAAAAATTGGATAAAAATATAAAAAAAGCCAAATCACATAAGTATAGGATACGAAATTTCCAAGGCAAATGAATGAATCACCTTAGTACCGATAAAATCACAAAAGAACCTCTAAACTTGTAATTGAGCCATCTCTGGTTTGTGAGTCTCATCCTTGTTAAACATCGGGATGACAACAGAGAAACAAATCCCTTTACTTTTAAGGAATGTATAGGACTCACAAATATTGTCTTGTTAATCTGAAATCTTAATTTTTACTTGAAGATTCTCATTACAAGTCTACAATAATGTAAAAGCAATTAACCATACAAATAACCACTAATGTCATAAGAATTAGTCCTTCAATGAAATCATAGAAAGAATCTTAGTTCATTATGTAGAGCCTTTCAAATAGAAACCCAAAACAATTGCAGCTAATATCATTATTTCTTTGGCTTATGAAATCGTTCAATAACCGAATCAGAATTCATTCATTCATTCATTGGAGATATTTTCCCAGCAAAAAGCAAACACTTGATCTAAATTCACTCAAATCGGCGACTACTAAGTAACTGTAAAAAGATGAAAGCAACCAAACACAATTGAGAGAATCGAATTATGTACCTTAAATAAAGGAGATCAGAACCCCACTTTGTTGAAGCATAGGTTGTGCTTAATTCCAACTCTAATTTTTTTACCTTCCTCTCACTCTTCACAATTCTTCAAATTCTTAGAAATTTCACAAGCTATCTCTTTTCCTCTTGGAAAATTTTTTGGGTCTACCCAATCAAAAAAATTGTAGACCCTATTTCTCCATTTCTTTCACAATCAAATAATTGCCTTCCTATGTTTCACTTTGTTTCTGTTATTTTCATGAGAGTAGCTCGTCCACAATAACATCTGCATATTCTTTTTTTTTGAGAATGAAGGTGAATATTCTGAACTCTCTGAACTCATATGTGGTGGTTGAGAACTATTTTCTACTTTGAAAGATGAATAATCAAAATCGAATCAATTTTACTGAAAAAAATGAGGTTGAAAGGTGAAGAATTGGAGGTTTAGGGGTTGAAAGAATGACTTTACGGTTGCATATGGGTTTAGGTTGAAGATGATGTATGTTGAACGAAGAAGAAAAAGAGGAACGATGGAATTCTGATTTTTTTTGCTTTTATACTAGTTAAAATATGATATTCCAAAATTGCCCCTTGGTTTTAAACGGTGTAGGCAAAAATTCCTCGATTCGATAATGTTTGGAAACACAGTCCCCATATTGGTAAAAAAAAGAACACAATCCTCATTTTGATAATAAGTGAAATCACAGGGCATGTTTTTGAACTTTACCCTAATATTTATAAATTAAAATTAAAGACTATGATTTACGTTAACGGGCATTTGAATAAATATATTTATAAATTTCTAGTAAAGGAGCACATCATCATTTGGGTGAAAATCAATAATTAATTGATATTACAAGTAATGTTCGGGAGAAAGTAAGATGAACAAATAAAAAGTTGTGAAAATAAAGCAAATGAGTAAAAGAAGAAACAAGGATAATTTGGTCAACACATAAGTTATTTAGATGGAAAAGTTAAAATAATTAACAGAAGGGTGTTTTCGTTTGATAGAAACAAAACATAAAAAGATTTTATATATATGATAAAACTCGATGAGGTACTAATGTATAATCACAAACCTTATTATAATTATTTATCCTTAATTTTATAGAAAATCCCACTGTAACCCCTTACCTATTTCACATATTTTAATAAAATAAATAATAAAGATATGCAAATACTAATTTACCCTTAATATCTTAAAAATCATGCATTTAGTATTATGGAAATAACAAGAGTAGCTAAATGTATACATTGAAGAAAAATAAAAAAAAAATACAATGGAATTTTGAAATTGAATACTATTATAAATTTTCATACTAAAAAAACGGATGAAATAGTAAAGTCATTCAAAAAGCATAGAAAGCATAATTGGCCACCTTTATTTATCCATTTATTTACTTACAAGCCATTGAGTTTTAAAATAACTCCAAGGCCTAACAAAATCTTGAACATCGGTTTCTGCTACAAGTCTGGTATACAAATCGTGAAAATGTAAAGTCGGATTTGTTCAATGAAACATAAAACTGACCAAATAGCTGATGTTCTTACTCAACCAATGCAGCTCCAGTTACTTAGACAAACATTTTGCAGGACTTCTTCGGAAATTGCTCTGTGTCAAATACTGGTTTATTTGAGAAGATTATACAATCAATGAAGATTATACAATTAGTGACAAATGACAAATTATCAAAATTTTATATTACACGTATTTCAGCTCACCTACATGTTCAATATGGGATAGGTTCTAATATTTTATAGTACACTCTAAATACACAAATTTCCCAAATCACGAAAAAAAAAACAAAAATTTCACAACATTCGGAAACTGAATACTGACAACTAGTAATTTTAAGAACAAGCCCGTTCTATCTCGAGCTGCAGAACAAACGGCTAAACAAAATTTGAAACTGCAACTCCTCAGGAAGAATGCCGATAACTTGGTAATTTGTATTCCGTCAACTGCTATAAATATGAGTTATCAGCTCACCTTCATAACTTAGCTTTCACAGTGAGATGGCAATCTTCTGTATGTATTATATTTCACAGTTAGCGGTTAACTCTTAGCAGATGATAGGATCGGGTAAATAAGTGAGCATAGGTGGAGGATCAACCCTGCACATAACCGCAATTGGAAAATAAAGTAAATTGCCAACATAACCTAGAAAATTAAAAAAATGCAGCATTTGTTTGTTTGTTTTTGCACCAACCTTTGCTGGACTTTGAGTATTCCGGTGCCTAACTGCATTGGAATTCCCATTATGATGCATTCGCTCACCCCCTCGATCTTATCGTCCCTCCCGCTTACCGATGCATGATAAAGGTGATCTGTCGTTTTCTCGAACGACGCCAACATTAACACACTTTTGTCCATCTTTTGAATGCCAAATCTCGTTATTCCAAGAACTTCACCCTGTTATCATACGTTAGCAAAATAATCATAATCCATGTATTCAAGATTGTTTCATTGTCAACTACGATAATTACCCTAAATGTCATTAGATCAGCTAAAAGCATCATATGACGATTGTCGATGCTCATTCCATGACTTTCCATGGTATATCTGATCTCGTCGATGATGCATTTTCTCGCAGCTTCGATTCCCAGAATTTTGTAGACTTCCAATATATGGTTGCTTGTCGTATTCCGGCCGTCAACTCCTTCAGTTCCCATAACAAGATCAAGACCCATTCTGCAGAGATGCAACGCCTATTTTATCAACAAGAATCTAACATTTTAAGCTGCTAAGTATGCAAGTTCCTATTTTTTAGGTCATATTTGGGACTAATCATGCGTAGTTTAAACCTTTATGAAGTGAAAAATTAATAATACTTGAGAGGTAGTTATAATTGTAAATCTGTTACTATTTGTTATTTCTAGCTAATATATCTATTATTACTTGGGCAACACACTTGGAGATTAGGAAGTAGATAGTAGGCGAGTTGTGGGGATAACTTTGGCTGCGGTGACTCCACCTAGAACTTAAGATTGTGCCGACAAATTGAACTCGAGTCAATTTTAGCACGTACATCACTGAAATCAATGCTAAGTTGATCATGAGAGAAGTTTACTTCTCATCTGTCATCAATTCTTTTCAACATTTTCTCCTCTCTCTTGAATGGAAAGATAGGTAGTAGCTAGAGGAACAATATTACTTAACAAGCAGTACAAAAATACCAAATAACTTCGATTTATGTTGTTCTTCAGTTAGAGTTGCAAGTGTAGATCTTACATGAAGATGACTGGTTTGCTGGAGGCCTTTATCACCCCAATTGCTCTAAACAACAGAGCAATTGTTCTTGGGATGACATTTTAGTAAAAAAATAGCAAAAGAGGTTTTCTAGATCTGAATTTTCATCAGGAAAAATGCGGCTTTGCAAGAGGCCAAAAACTGATCTCAACCACACCATAGCTCTTCCAACTTATTATCCAAGAAAAACGAAAAACGTCAAACTAAACACGATGAATGACAAAAGAGCTCATAAAAGGTGAGGCCCACAAGAAAATGGCCATCATACTTCAGTCTGTATGTGCACTAACAGCAACTTAGTACAAAATCCAGCTAAACTGAACAGGACTCACATCAACATCGAGATATTTATAATTCAAAAAGCAAACTGTAATTTGGATATTTTTGTTTCTCATCAGTATCTACCTCAACATACTTTTCATTTACTAATCTTCCGACCTCGTGCGTGTAATACCAAGTTCCACAAAAGTATTTTATTTTCTCAAATGCTGTTTTTTATTTGTCTCTATACTAATGAGCATCCATATGCACACACTAGAAGTTTTTCTATTGGTTTTTTGATGGCTATATTGGCTCTCTCTAATTCAGATGGCTTATGAGAGAATTGGTAGATAGGGGCCAACTTTCCTGTGAAGGTTTTCTAATGTTTATTTTTGCTACCCATCCAACTTCTAAGCAAAAGTTAGTTGACAATGAAACAACCTTGGTAATATGGATTATAATTTGGGCTGTTGGGTTATAGTTTAAGGTTTGATAATTACATTGGAACATGGGAAGGGATGGAAGATCAATTAAAAAATATAATTGAAGAAAGTCACTGAACACATTCAATGATTCCGAGGAGGATACACGGATGAAGATAAGGAACTTGCCTAAGACAGCAAGAGACTGGCTGATGATGGGGGAATTCTGTCGTTGAGGATGCATGAGAGAGAGGTTTCTGCGGTCATTTCAAGAGGACAAAGAGGCAATTTCATATAGGATGAGGAATAACATGAGAGTGGAAAAAGCATGCAAATGAGTGAGAGAAAACCAAGTGTTTCACGTTAAGACTTTACAAGACAAAAGCACACGCAGAGAGAAAGACTATTAATTAGAGGTATCATAATGTATATGCCTTATTTGGTATGCTAACTTGAATGCTTTGTGCTCAATGTGGGAAAAATCTCCCCACTGTGTCAACCAGTGAATGCCAGAGCAATTTTAAATAAAGGCGAACTGTTTCATGATGTTGCAAATCGGAGCATTACGGTTGTTGCATTATCAACCTCAAAATATGCATATTTTTGGGAACACTAACTAATATCTCAACTATTGTTAATTTAAGTCTAGGACTAGAAGTTTGGCATGAATGACCAATAACTATACCATTTAATTACATACCAGATGCCATCTTAACTAAAAAGTGTTGGACAAAAAACATCTTGTTTTCATCACCCCAAATCTCTTCCCATCTTCAAAGTTCAAAAATTAGATGATATGCTCATTCAATATCCTAAATTTTTCTTAACCATGCATGCACTGATAATCTTTACTACAAATACCCAGATGCCAACTGAAGTAGAAATTTCAAAACAACAAACTAGTTGTTTCTACAATTTAAGTGGCATTGAATGGAAAAGGGGAAGATGTGTGCAGAGAAACTCATGTAGATGATTAGATATACTATATGAATATTATTGTTTTTTGTTTTATTTGCAATACGAAAAGAAAACAAAAATCTCCCTTAGTCCACCAATAAGCATCAATTGAAATGAAGGCCTATAAGCGAGGACATAGATATCCCAACATAGGACAAGATGCAACTCATCATAATGATTTTGCAAAATAACAAATAATTTTCAAAGATAACTATTAGATGAAATAATTTTTTCTGTTTGCAGTTGTAAAATACTAACCCTTCAACAAGCATGTTGTATGTTGGCAGCTCTTGATCACTTGCCTTACCCTCACGTTTCTTTTGGGCAATAACAGCACGCTCAATGGTTCTTATGCCCTGTCACCCAAACATTCGTAATAACAAATCAGATATTAACATTTCCTAATGATTACAAGCTGAATCAAATTTTCGCATTAATTTCCAAAAAAAATGAAAGAAAAAATCATTCACCTTGACCACTATGGAGGGAAGAATATTTTTTAGCGAATGGAGTTCAAAATGAACTTTTTCCCTGTCGCCTTGAGGAATAACTTCCAACTTATTAACATCTAGAACTCTGATATGCTGCATGTTACCAGGGTCTTGAAGTGTTAACATGTAATTCTCTTGTTCAGTTATTCTCAAAATGCTGAATTTTCTTGAACAAAAATTTCTTACCTGTGGCTTGAGTTTAATTCTAGGAGTTACCAAAATTGATTCCCTCACAGTTTCAGCATCCAGATATAATTGTGCCTCTTGAATTAGTTTCATGTCAAGTGTAATCATCACAGATGCTGACCTTGTAGTCATTACAATTTTAATACTCTTAGCAACCTGCAATACAAATTATTAAACAAACTCAGTTCAAATGGCAAAGAATGAAAAATTACCTTCGATAAAAGAGCAAATCATCTGCCAAGCATTATAAGTATCACAATTATCAACCAAGGACTAATGTCCAGAAGTAGAGAGCTACTTCCTCTTGCTATATGAGACAAAGACACTTTACAACTGGAACTTCAGAACAGAAGCATACTGCATGTAGGATTACCAATAAGTATACGGTGAGGTAAGAATTGTATTTTATAAAGATAGACTTCATACCTGGCCTAAAAGAGTTTTTTGGATGCGATTTTTCACAATTCGAGCAGCATTGACATTAGTATTACATTCAAGCTCTGCAGTAATAATGGGAGTACTAATTCTTTTGGCTCCATTTATTATTTCTTTGATGCGGGGAACTCCTTGTGTTATATCTATTACAATGCTAAGAAGTCCATATAAGATCCTATTTTAGCCTTATAGGCAAACATTAAGAAATATATTCAGAGAAAAATTCAATTGCCATCAAATTAGAAAGGATACTCATGCTCGCAACTCCAGCAAAGTGAAAGGTCTTCAATGTCATTTGTGTCCCTGGTTCTCCTATACTCTGTGCTCCAATAGCACCAATAGCAGTACCAGGTTCAATTCTTTTCCACAGATAACGACTGATGCAGGTTTCCAGAAAAACCTATTATTTGATCATAAAACTATTACTGATTCATAGAGCTCACAGATCATTAGATAAAACAACATAAGTGTGTGGTAAACTCCAAGTGCAGGAAAAGAAATTGATTGATTAGAACAACCAACATTTTCAAATCCTTAGTTGCAAAGACAAAAAAAGTTACAAACACCCATGTCATGAATGACTAGAAAAATAACCGATGTAAAAAACGTAATAATCCAAGAACAAACGAACAAACACCATTCAAACATGCATATTTCCAACCAACTCCATACAATAATCTCAAGCTGCATTCAGCGAGAAAAGAATACGAAACAGTAACACTTTCAAATTTCTTTGTAAACTGCCTGTTTCATTGCCAATTATTTATTCAAGCACCAACATATAATATAAGTCCTTCCACCATTTACCATTATAATATGATATTGATCTATTGACAAATAAAATTGCTTCAACGCTTCTCTCTGTATCCCAGATCAGCTGTGGCTAGAAGCAAGAAGAAAGAATAAACACAAGTCCCTTGTTTCTTGGTATCTTGCGATATTGCTTTAAATTTAGAACTTTGTTTATACTATAATGTCGCCAAGATTAACAGGCTTGAGTACATCAGTAAGTGTAACTCACAAAATTTGATTTTCTTTTGTCAAAACAGTTGCAATAGAATCAAGTAATCAACTATATATGATTGGACTCAAAGCGATTTCCACAATTGGATTAGAAGCTAATAAACTAACGAAGGGAATTGTTCTATAGAGATAGAAACTTCCTTCTAACCTGGGAAAAGTTCTTTTTGCTTACTCACATCTTCAAGTACACTAAGAAAGGGCTAATTTTATTCGTTAAATCAGATAATCAAGAAGAAAAAAAGCAGATTAAAGTAGGTCACATATATTATCAAGTCTTATATTTAGGTTCAAACAACACCATGTAGTAATTTCTTTATTCCTCGTATACCCTCCAACAAATGAGCTTTTCAAGATCACCTCCACCAACCAAAGAGTTAGACAATCAAGCCCCTCAAACTATTCTATCTTTTCAGCCACTCCTAGCATATATGGTTATATATTAAAAGGAAGGCACCACTAGATAAGCAGTAGAAAAGCAAGTAATTAGCAAATAGAAAAGAAAGACAAAAACAATTTTGGGAAAAAAAGAATGAAGCAGCAATTATTAACCTCCAGCTGTCTTCCAGAAATACCAGATATTTTGTGCACTATTTTGTCAATATTTGTGCAACTTCTTCTCACAACTCCCACATCTTCATTGTTCTCCAAAATTTGCTCATTACTACCACTAAACAATTTTATCATGCTTTCCAGTCTCTTTACATGATCCCCAAGAAAGGAACTCAAGCTATTTTTAAAGGCTTCAGAGCAAACCCCACCAAAAGCCTTGTCGTACTTTGCTAGCATATCTTCTATCATTTCATATGTTTCTGATGGAGATAAGTGATCTTCTTCTCTGGAAGGACAGGTGGCCTACGAGAAGATGTTCAACAATCATTTCAACTTTCAACAATTATTTAAAATTCCAAACAATAAATTAGGCAAGTGACACACACCTTTACTTTCATGAACAACCGGTCAAGATTCAATGGAACTCCACCTTTTCCTTCCATTCTTGCAGGATCCAAGCCATCATCTCCATAAAGAAATTGAACTATACATCCACCAGCATTTCGGACTGTATTATCGTATTGAATAGACAAGTCTTCCAATCCTTTGATCAATCTCCGAGACATGTATCCAGTGTCAGCAGTTTTGACCTGCATATACAAAGATTTGGAAAATTTAGAACTCAAAATTTAGTCTCCATAATGTTTATTCAACCACCACAAACCATGTCATTAAGCTTGAGCTACGATTCTGATACCAAACTATTAAATGAAAGAGAGAGAACTGCATTGTGCACTTGGTTTGACAAGGCATTTTATATCTATACAGCTACAAAAGTATACGACTTTGATATTTTTCTAGCTTTAATTTTAAAACATGCAAAGGACCTATCCAGTTCAGTCTCTGTCCAGCCTTTCCTTCACTTTTATGACCTATAGATCTAATTGTTGGTTGGTCACCAAATTTGCACTATAGGACAAAACCTAGTGAACAAATTTTTTTATCAATCCAGACATAATTAACTCAAATGTTATCCTTACTGCAAAGTCCAGAAGACCTCACAACTATTGCGTGGAAGAAAATTAACTTTCCTCTATTTAAATATACAAATAATCAATCAGAATGTTATCCTTACTGCAGTGTCCACAAGACCTTCTCTCCCAGCCATAGTATGGAAAAAAAACTCTGTTGCTGTCAGCCCACTGTAGAATGAATTAGCAACAAAGCCTTTAGCCTGCATAAAAAGGGATGAAAATCAGTTCAATGCTTCAAACGTCATGAACATTAAATCAGACAATACCATGTAAAAAGCCCAACTATTTTTTGTTCTGCTCAATAGAGTACCCAACAATAAATGTAAAGGTCAGAGACAGATTTTTCCTTGTTGCACATATATGCAATAAAAAATTATACATAAAGAAAGAGACACGGGGAAATTTGGATAAACTAAAACTTTATTTTCTGAAAGAAATTACCGCGGGAAATTTGGATTGTATAGGGAAATGGGGAAGACTTCGATCTATGAATCCATTTGGAGCACGGCGACCCCCAACAGATTGTTGACCAACACATGCTACCATCTGGCTGATATTGATAACAGAACCCTTGGATCCACATTGCGACATGATCAGAGGACTGTTTCTCCAATGTAGTTCTTTCATACACACCTACAGGTATAAATAATTTTATCAATTGACTTTTTCAGATGCCTCCTAAAGTGAACAAAAGGTAAGTGGAGCCTTAAAATCAAAAGGAATTGACTCCTGCATAATAATTGTGCATTTTAGGTCAATGACTCGTTCACTTCTAGTATACTTCTGAATTGCATCCTGTCATGGAACCAGTTGGCCTAAAAGCTCAAGCTGATAGTCATTCCTGAAAGTGCAACTAATAATTGGCCCAATGAAGTAGATCAACAAGATCCTGAATAGGCACTAGCATAAAAATCATCTTCACCATAGCATCTCTCATTGCTATATTTTGCTTTTTAGTCTTCTTTATGTCATAATACCCCAATATTCTCTGGAAATTACATGTGTAATGTAATAAAAGTTGCTATGTGTTACTCCCCTATATCTATCCTACTATTCATTCTTTTGTCTTTCAGTTTCAGCCAATCGACCACCCACTGCCTTCCCATCTCTCTTTTACATTGAGCAGTTGATCCTAGTTCCCTCAACATCCTTGAACCCTGGCATGCTTGCCAATTTCCACTCATGCAGGTTAAATTTCATACACTAAGACTTGAGACCCCCACGCATGGCGAGCTAGGCCATAGCTTGCAAATTTCAACTCACACGGAAGTTTAATTTAATAAGCTAAGACTTTTGATCATATCTCTTCTTTCCCCCTCTCCCCTCTCCCCCTCTCATCTCCCCTCACCCCATCTCTTAGAATCATTTGGTCATCAATCTCCTCAAATGAAAAAACAAAACCACCTAATTTAACTCTCCCTCTCTCTCTCTCTCCCCGTCCCCCTCTGGTTCATCAATCTCCTAAGATGAAAAACAAAACCAGCAAATTCTGGTTCTTTTTATCTAACCAATACAGCTACGTAGGAAGTATTAATAGGGCAGCTCAGCACAACCCCTTGACAATCATCGTCCATGGTCTGCGCTTCTGGAATTAAGCATAACCTAAGAGAAACTGTGACCAATAACATAAAAATATAATTTGAACAGACATTGATTCTTACATCCCCAGCTTCTTCTCGTAGCTTATTTAGTCTCTCAGTTATTTCAGCTTCCAATGTTTGAGTGGCATCGCAACCAGGTTTAAGCATAAGCTTCCCTTCATTGTATTCATCTATTAGCTTGTCACAATGTTGATAGCCAGTTGAAATGGTTTTCCCTTTTCCGTCAATCAATCTCTTTCCAGGCTGGACATCATCAATTCCAATTGAGAAACCATGATTTCCAATCCACCGAGCACTAAATCCAAGCAGAAACAATCAGAAAGTTATGAATTAAAATAACATCAGAAAGCCATAATATATGCAGGGATAATTTGTCACAGTATTACCACCAGCAATTAAGAAATAAAAAGCCAATACTGAAAATTGTTTTTTTATCCCAGGTAATCTAAAGTTACAGCAAAAAAATAACAGGCCTGTCATGTGCACTTTCATGTAATTGCAAAAATAGAACTTCCTTAAGAGGACATACAGCAGCTAGTGCTACAAGAAATTGGCTAGTTTTAGCCACCGCCAAGAAACAAATGAATTTATTCCTAATTATTGAGAAAAAAAGTTACGGCAAGAAAAATGTCACGTACCTACTCTAGAAGATATTGTGTATGGGTAGTGAAGTCTTTTACCAAGGCAAGTTGTTAGGTAGTTAGGAGTATTAATATAAATACCCGTTTCATTGTATTGAATAGATCATTAATGAAATATTATCAAGAGTTTTACTCTCTTCTTCCTAATTCCCTTCTCTCCCTAATTCAGTCTATATCTCCCTCTATTTCTTCTCCTCGACCCCAATCTTCCTCTAATTTCTCAGTTATTGATCATAGTCAGAATTCTGATCCTGACAATGGTATCAAAGCTTTCCGGTTCTCGGCTACTATGGGTCACAGTACGAAATATCCAATATCCTATCACAGAGAAAGACTTGAATCAAGCTTTTTCTCTATGTGGTTTAGTGGAGAACACAATAGCATTTCCATCAACCATCGAGTTGGGGCCCTTGATCCGCTACCACTCTACTGAAGAGGCTGTCTCAGCTATGAAGTTTATCAACGGACGGAACATCTACGACGGTTGCTGCCGTCTTCAAATACAGAAAGAGCCCTGGCACTGGGAATCTAATGGTAATCAAAACAGAAAAGAAGCAACAGAAAAGAAAGATCGGCTTCAAGATCTCAAGCTCCAAGGTAATTTTAATTCTTCATCGGTTGCACACAAGTTGTTCGATGGAATTTCAGAGAAAGAAAATGAAGGATCTACAAGTACAGGTGCAAGACTTGATGTGAAAGAAGATGCACGCAAGGTGTTTGGCAGATTGTCCGATAAGCCTATGTCTAATACTGTTGCTGCAGAAAGAAAGGAGGAACTGAATGTTAGTGGAAAAGTTAAGCATCACGAATTTCTTGTAAAAGAAAATATTCAGACTCTAAATCTCAAGCCAAGAGAGTTTCAAGGCGCTGCAAATCAACCACAGGTTGCACTCCAAGTGTTCGATGAAAGGTTTAAGAAGGAGTTGGAGTCAGTGACAGCTTTTGGACTACAGCACATTGACACAGTCAAAACCACAACAGTAAAAGTAGCCCTGCTGATACTGTAAAGAAGAGAACGTGCACAGAATCTTGGAAAATTAGAGCAAATGTTTTTATCATCAATTCTTCTACTGATATTGTTGGAAACACTCGAAAAGGTGAACGAAATCATGATGGTCATATAGTGGATGTTGTTGTGGAAGAGCAGCCTGATCTTGAATCTGTGGTAGATAGGTCTTCTCAATATTCATTAAGTGATGTCAACTTTAAAGTCAGT
>CATIWQ010105987.1:0-15298 GCA_949673415.1 Euphorbia schlechtendalii
TATTTGATTGATAATAAAATGAATTGATAATTAAATATATTCGATTAGTTACTAATAAAATGCAACTTAAACATATTACTAAAAACAATTGAAATTTTAATTTATGTCATTTTTTTTGAATGAAAATGAGGAGTGGAGATAGAAGGTCCAGACATCCTAACTAGGTTAGCATCCCCGAAACCATCACATCACCGACTCTCAAAATATATTAAAATCGAAAAAGAAAATACATGCATGTTCGAAAAAGAAAAGAAAAGGAAAACAAAATCTAAGATGAGACATTGATATATGTGAAACGAAACATGCTTCGCCAACTCAAATCATGTGCTAATAAGCTAGAACTAAATTGCTGGATTTGATTCTAACAGCAAAAACTAACAGCCATTTGGCCAAATGCAGCTATAGCATCCGCTACATCGTTGCCCTCCGAATAAGTGTGTGTCACCACAAGATTCATATCTCTTAGAAGGTTAATGTATTTTTCCCAAGGATGTCGAACTCACCAAGAAACCATCATGGATCTTGACATGAGTAGCAATAACATAGGTGGAGTCACTCTCCAACCAAAGGTTGGTCCAGCCTCTTGAAAAAGCCATCTCGATTCCGTACATTGCAGCTTGCAACTCGATAATGAAAGATTAAGTTACATCAATGGGAAATGCATAACAAAAAACTACCTGTCTGAGATGGTTCTTAAAAACTCCACCACATCCCGATTCACCCAGCTAGCCAATTGTAGAAGCATCTGCGTTAACCTTCAACCAATTACGTAGAGGTGGCATCTGAAGGACAAGAATAATCCTAGGGGTAGTATGAGGTCATGGTAGTAGCGCTAGTTGATCCAAAATACCTATTTCAACCATGGAGTTCCAAGTTGAACCAAGACCAAGTTATTCTATTCGTCTAAGAATGCTCCAAAGTTGACGCAAACAATAGTGAATATTCGGAAGAACATTGTTAAAATTAGCATTACACCTTGTAGTCCAAATAATCAAAACCACATTCACTAACACTGCATTCCATAGAAGCTAAATTTGTGAACTAAATCGATCAACCGTAGCTGAGTTAAAAGTCGTAATCAAGTCCAAACCAACATTAAGTGAATGTCCAAATAAAAACATAATGCTATTCCAAAGTTGTCGTGAGAAAGGGCAGCCAACAAATAAATGATTTATACTTTCGTATTCACTACGTCAAAGTGAGCAAATAGAGATGATGTTAATACCTTTCCTCATAAGCGCATCATGCGTGGAAATATATCTTGTGACTGCTTTCCAACAAATGACCTAGTGAGAAGGTGCATGTAGAGAATCCATGGGCCAGGAGAGTGTTGGGCTCGTTAGGTTGAGTGAGCATACTAGTGGGGTTGAGCCCATCTAACACAAAACCAATTAGCTTGTGTTAAGGCCCAATCTACTCCACTTATATGCTACTCACAATTCATGTTTATTATCGATGTGGGATATTCCCAACATCTCTAACACTCCCCCTCAAGTGCAACTAGGCCTGGACTAGTTGCCACTTACCAAACATTCCTTGGCCTGTCTCCTCGAAGGCTCAAGGTCATCAACAGGCCTAGTCTTTCTGCTAGCCCAAACTCCACCAGGACTTTAACACAAACCTAGGATCTCTGCCATCAGGCCTTCTTCTCGCTCTGATACCATGTAGAGAATCCATGGGCCGGGAGAGTGTTGGGCTCGTTAGGTTGAGTGAGCATACAAGTGGGGTTGAGCCCATCTAATACAAAACCAATTAGCTTGTGTTAAGGCCCAATCTACTCCACTTATATGCTACTCACAATTCATGTTTATTACGATGTGGGATATTCCCAACATCTCTAACAGTGCAATAGATGAGTGCCAAATCCATTTGAAAATATTTGAGTTTTCTACCTGCGAATTCCTCCAACAATAGAACAACTTTTCTCTAAAAACTCAGTTGATTGATGGTTGCCAAGCACAAACATCCCCTTGATCGATCGAGCAAGAAATAGATGATATTCGCTCTCTATTTGCTAGTGGAATCACCTCCGGGAGGGCCTTCCAATCCCCATTTGTGATCAAATCCTCCACCTTGTCCATTAGATTTTACCTCTCTTGCTGGCTTAATCCCATTTGCTCCATTACGGGAGGTGTAAACCATTTTGAGTTCTAGAAGTTCAGATTGGAGTTCTCCCCAATTAACCATTTAATGCTGCCACGGAGAACCCCATAGATGTCGCGGATCGAAGACCAAATACTGGAGTTTTGTTACCAAATGTGTTGAATATCATTGATGATGAATCGCATCCGCAACATATTAAAGTACAAACTAGTACCACAAATAATTCCCCAAGCCAACTTAGCTAGGTGCAAAGTGTTAATTTCGGCGATTCTCCTTAAACCCAACCCACCCACCATGATAAAGGTTGTACAAGTTTTCCATGGGGCAGCCATAGTTTTCTTCTTGTCGATTGAACCGGTCCACACAAAGTTACGGATAGCTCTATCAATCTCTTTTAAGAGAGTGTTCAACCATTTATAATTTGAGAATGAATGCATTAGCGAACCACAGATAACCGATTGGACTAACACTATTTGGCTAACCATTAATATTTTATTAGAAGAACAAAATTGATGAGATGTTATTTTACATAATGTTAGTGTGTTTTTTTTATGTTGATACTACTAATTTTGGACCTATTTGTTTGTATTAGGTAATTCGGATGCCAAATTGGACTTTACATCCAAAAAGCAGATTTTGTACGAATTTGGAGCATTTTGGACATATTTCGTAATTTGGTCACAACTCATTCATACGACGTCCGATTGGAACGATTCAAGATGCTTTGGAAACCTGAAACATCAAGCTACATTTTCGTGTCTTTAGTCATCTTCAGATTTAGACTCTAATATAGGAAAATCGAGGTCAAAGTTGCTGCCCTACAAAGAGTCCTATTCAGGATTGGATTCCATCATCTTTCGGTTTTATCTATTCAAGAGTTTTACGGTAGCTGAATAAATAGTATCAAAATAGTACGTATTTATTTAGGATATTATATTCTAGATTTATTTTACTTAATTAGTTAGTATTTTATTCTTATTTTGGAGTCCACACCTAAATAGGAATGAGATTAACTTTTATCTCTTTTAGTTAGTAAACTTAGGGGGAAGAAAAACATGTGCTTTTGGAGCCACAAGCTGGAATTTTCAGACTTTTGTTCTACTTTCTTTATGCTTTCAATAAAACTTTCAATGATGTTTTCTTCAATTATGAGTAGCTAAACTCATAAGCTTTCGGTGAGGTTAATTTCTACGGATGCAGTTGGATTGTGAGACCCGTTTATATCAATTCTTTTCTTTAATTGTCAACATATAATCTGAATTATTTTCATTGTTATTTAGGTTGAGGTTTCAAGTAGGATCCCTTGAATTCTTTGTCTATTTAACATATTCTTATTCTTTTATGAATTCGTTGGTGTTTTTATAATTGATTTGTGGTAACAAATGAGTTGTTGGGATTCTTGGTTGTAGTTGAGTCTATCGAAATATTTCATGTTGGGTGATTATTTTGGTAGGATTTGGGATCTTCGAATCATAATGCTAATTTTGTGATTGAATCTTATGCGTTGGGTATTGGATTATTGCAAAGTTAAGAGATTTATTACATGTTGGGTGGTTTTAATCTATTTTGGCAAAAGATATTTAATTGTAATTGATTAATCGATGCAATTAAGCTCGTTGGTTGAAGAATAAGATTATCCTTTTGTCTGTGATCAATTCGACATAAGTCAAGGAAACAATCTCACCAGAAGACCCTTTTACTATTGAATTTTTCTCTTATTTATATTTACTTTTTGTTTAATTTTTAGTATTAACTTCAAATCTATAAACCCCCATACATTTAATTGTATTGCATATTCTTACTTGTTAAATTAGATAAAGTTGATTACATAGTCCCTGTAAACACGATCCTGCTTACCACTGCTACAGATATATTTTTTTTAGTATAAAAGAGGTTTTTATTATTTTTTGCGATTTCAACGCTCGTAAAAAATACAACATTCATTAAAAATCATGTTAAAATTATTTAATTTTTCAATTTGTACTACAGACGATAGAAACAAATGCGTACTTCAAGGTTAGTTCCACTACTTAAGTAACTTTATAGTAACATATAGTGTGATAGAATAGATTATGTATTGTAAATATTGTCATGAGTAAAGGTTACTTGTGTAATTATGTATTAAACCCTAGCTTCTAAATATAACTCTCTCTGACTCAATTGAGTAAAGAACTCTCCCCACATCATCTTATCCTTGGTATTAGAGCAGAGGGAATGGTCGAGGACATTACCGATCACAACCTGATGGTTTCACTCCAAGGGGACATCAATAATCGATTTTGGGGGTAGCCCCTCAAGCAACGTTTCGTTCAGGTCGATGGATACAATCGACTCCTTTGGACATTACCACCTTTCGCTGCCAAACCTATCAAGGCTTCGATCACATGTCATGGCAATGCCCAACCCCAAGAACCAACACTTACCGTAACCAGCCACCAACCTACCACCACATAGCCATATCTCCCTCTGATGCTAATTGGTTAATGGATAGTGGTGCTAGTCATCACTTAGAAATGGACTTGGGACATCTGAACCTCCATTTGAAATATTTGGGTCCAGAAGAGGTCACCTTAAGTAATGGCACATCCCTCCTTATTCATCATATTGGTTTAACTATTATTCTTGCTCATTCTAAATCATTAAATCTGTATAATGTTTTACATGTTCCGTCATCGTATGCGAATTTAATTTGTATTAGCGAACTTATGAATTCTAATGATGTTACTATGGAATTCTTGGACAATTTTTTATTCTGAAGGACCTTTGTTCCAAACAGGTGATCCTTCGAGGCCCGAATAAGAAGGGACTTTATACCTTGCCATTAGCTATTCGTGAGCTAGTTCGTTGTCATCTTACCTCTCTGTCCACCTGGCATGAGAGACTTGGCCATCCATCTTCACCAGTAGTTAGTCATATTTTGCGTAACTAATAAGGGAGTCTCAAACTCTATTCACTCTAGTTGTGCTATTAGTAAGAGTCATAAATTACAATTTTCTTTGTCTGAGTTTGCGGTGTCTAGCCCTTTTATTTTAATATGTTCGAATGTATGGGGACATGCTTCAGTTAATTCTATTGATGGTTATCATTATTACTTATTTCTTTAGGATGCATTTAGTAAATATAGCTGGATTTACTTTTTGCTTTATAAATCTGAAGTTCATAATTCATTTATTAAGTTTCGTTCTATTATTGAAAAGTAGTTTAATCATCCCATCAAAGCTTTTCAATCGGATGGTGGAGGTGAATACATTACCATGCATAAATATTTGTCTGACAATGGCATTCATCACCATATCTCTTTCCCTTATACCCCGGAGCAAAATGGGGCTGCGGAAAGGAAATATCAACATGTTGTCGAAATAGGTTTAGCGTTATTACACCGTGCTAAATTGCCTATGAAATTTTGGACTTATGCATTTGAAATAGCCACATATCTTATTAATCGTATGCCAGTTCCTATTCTTTCTCATTGTTCTCCATTTTTTAAATTATTGCATTCTACACCCAATTATTTATCTTTAAGAGTCTTTGGTTGTCTGTGCTATCCTTAGTTACGTCCGTATAATTCTCATAAACTTAATTTTAGATCTCGAAAGTGTATCTTAGTGGGCTATAGCAAATCTCATAAGGGATATCGTTGCTATGATCCCATTTCTTCTAAATTTTTTATCTCATGTCATGTTGTATTTGATGAACAGATGTTACCATTTCTTGAGCTAAGTGATGTGCTAGTTCCACCGTCGATAATGGCTCAGTCCTCCCCATTCAACCACAACACCCACCTACACCAATCCAAAATGTAGCTAACATATCAAATGTTCACCCTCCATCAGTAACTATCACTACCTTGCCCTCATAAACACAAACTCGATAGCAGCCCACTCACACCGAAACTAGTCATAGTAATAGAAATATGCAGCCAACCATATCTAGCCCTACCCTTTACCATAAACACCTGCCCTTAATCTGGTGGTTAATCTTCAACAAATTAACCAGCAACCCAACCAAACCCAATCTCCAAAACCACCACCACCACCTAAGACCATGCGAACCAGCAAGGACTCTAGCAAACTTCCAACACCACGAACCTATAATGTTTTCATGACACAACCAAATACTTCTTATTATACCAAGGAAACTAAGTTTGATTATTGGAGGAATGTAATTGTTAATGAGTATAACGCTCTTGCAATTAATGGGACTTGGGAACTAGTCTCGGCTTTGTCGGTCACAAATGTTGTAGGATGTAAGTGGATCTTCAAGGAAAAACATCAACTGAATGGCAGTGCGGATCGTTATAAGTCACGGTGATAAGTGTATAATTACACTTAATATCATATTAATTTTACACATTAAACACCATGAATTAAGTCATTTTTATACTTCATATAAAAGATTTCACATAGTATGTAGTTGTTTTTTATGCAAATGCAGATACTAGGTAAATCTTGGGAGTAAAATGACCTAAAGTAGAATTCTATGAAAAAAGAATGACAAAGGTGTAAAAAGATGAGAGGAACTTAAAGATTTGGCTTAGAATCGAAATTGTCAAACATCGGTGAAGTTGCAAGGAGAATTCTAAAGAAAAACTCAATTCATGGTCATGACAATTGTTCGAGGTCAAGACTTGTATACTTCAGAAACAGAAGTTTGCTAATCAAAGATTCACGGTCGTGACTTACATATCGCGATTGCAACTTGGACGGTTTTCTGGTTTTATCTTCTTAACTACCAACTGCCAGATAAGTATGATCAACCGCCATCAACTACCAACGATAAGACACCTATCAGAAGTCAACCAATCATGAAAAGGTACCTATCCATTGTGGATTAAATCAAAGCTTCTCAACCAATCACAATGAAGAGATGCAATCATTCACCAATGGACACGACTCTTCATTTGGATAGACACAACCCTTCGAACTCTATGAATAGGGCTCTAATCCTTATAATTTTGTGCATTACAGAGTGCAGAAGAAAGGGGTGAAAGATAGTGTATAGTGTATAGATAGAGAATTCGCTACGTTCATAAGTGTTAGCGAGAAAATGTTTAAGTGATTCGAATCCTTGTTTTGATCACTAGTTTTCTCTATATTCTCGAGCAATTGTTGTATAAGTGTACTTGCAAATCACTTATCAATAAAAGTTTTCATTATTCAATATTCGTTTGTTCGATATTCGCAAAGAATATCATCCTAGCGAAGGTTCTGTATGGGCCGAGATCGAATTCAAAGCAAACGCAGGAATTGCGGGAATTGATGACTCCCATTAAAGAGTGGATACGGTTTGATCAACTTTAGCTTTCACTTGCGTACCTTACAGCTTTGCTTTGCTTTCTACTTATACTTTCTATTTCAAAGTTTATGATTTGTTTATGTGTCATAATGGGTATTTCGTGTTAAGTCTTTTATGTTAATCAAGTTATATGCATTAGAGTTAATTTTAAGAGTAATTTCAGGGTTAACAATATCGTGTATAATCATTGGATTTGTGATATAACACTGTTTAGTGAGCCAACATTTTTAGAATGGTAACTTGTTAAATGTGGCTATTTGAGAGCGACTCGTACTAAGCATAATATTGATGTTGTCTAGGTTTATATAATTGTCTTAATTCGTTTGCGCTAGGTTTAGAAAAGTCATTTCATGTGTTGCTCTGTGGCGAATAATTGAACATCTAGGTATTTAGAACCAAGTTCGTTAGATTAGTCTATTGAATCGTAACATCTTTGTTGAATTTGCATTCTTTCTCTGTTATCCTTATTTCGTAGGGAAAATCTATATATTTAGGCTCTCTAATCTTTCATACCTATATTTACTCATTTTTCATTCTAATCATTCTTTCCTAACCTTTACTTTAATATATTTTATTTTCTTTATTTTATCTTCCTTTTCAATCTTTAGAACTAGTCCTTCCCTGTGGGATCGATATCTTTTAAAACTACATCGCAACTGTATACTTGCAGTTATCATCATTTTTCTATTCGAAAAGAGGTACTGACAATACCTATATTTTTTGTGAATAAGTTTTTAGCACCATTGATATATAACCGAATCTTGTGAACAAATTATTTAACTTATCAATAGAAAAGTGGGGAACAATGATAAGTGTATAATTACACTTATTATCTTGATATTTTTACTCATAAAATGATGTGGTTTAGAGTCATTTTATACTTCATATAAATGATTTCACGTGGTATATAGTTTTTTTTATGCAAGTGCAGAAACTAGGTAAATCTTGGGAGTGAAATTGTTAAAGATGGAACTCTATGCAAAAAGAGTGAAAAATGTGCAAAAAGATGCAAGGAATGCAAGGAATTGGCTTAGGATCGAAGTTGTCAAAGATCGGTAACGTTGCAAAGAAGAATCATGAAGAAAAGCATAAGTCGTGACCATGTCACTATTGTGATTCCTACTTGCGATTGGCTAAGTCACGCTCATGACTATCTATTGTGATCACGACTTTTCATTCTTCACAAGCAGTAAGTTACCAAATTACATTCACCATCGTGACATGTATGTTACGCTCGCGAATCGTGATGGATTTGATCAACTCTTCTCAACTTCTAACCGGTGGATAAGAATGATCAACTGCCATCAACTAGCAGATGAAAGACACCTTTTGGAGAAAATGAACCATAGAAAGGTACCTTTCCATTGAAGATAAGGATGAAATCTTGCATCCAATCACACGAAGATGATGCAACCCTTCACCAATAATGGACATGATTGTTCGTTTGGATAAATGTAACCTTTCACACTCTATAAATAGTGATCACATCAACCAATTTCATGCAGCAATATATGGTGGTGAAATTCGATGGAGCATATGATACATGATAGATAGTGAAAGTTATATAGATTTCGCTAGTTCAAAGTGTTAGAGAGAAAAATGTATAAGTGATTCGATTCTTGTTTCAATCACTAAATTTCTCCACAAATATCAATAAAAGTTTATGTTCTTCAACATTCATTTGTTCAATATTCACAAGGAATAGCATCCTAGCGGAGGTTCTGTACAAGTCGAGACCGAATTCAAAGAAGATGTAGGAATTGCGGGAATTGATGACTCCCATTAAAGAGTGGATATGGTTTGATCAACTTTAGCTTTCACTTGCATACCTTACAACTTTACTTTGCTTTCTACTTATACTTTCTAATTCAAAGTTTATGATTGTCTATGTGTCATAACAAGTATATCGTCTTGCGTCACTTATATTAATAAAGTTATATGCTTTTAAGTTGACTTTGAGAGTAGTTTCAGGGTTAACAAGATTGTATATAATCACTGGATCTATGATTATAACGGTGTTTAGTGAGCCAACATTTTTGGAATGGTAACTTGCTAAATATGGTTATGTGAGAGCGACCCGTACTAAGCATAGTATTGTTGTTGTCCAGGTTTTTATAAATGTCATAATTCGTTTACCCTAGATTTAGAAAAGTCATTTCATGTGTTACACTGCGGTGAATTATTGGATATTTGGACGTCTAGAACCGAATTTGTTGAAGTTATCTAAGGCATAAAACATTCTTGATTATTTTGCATATTTTACTCTAGTGTGCTTGTTTTTAGGGAATATCTATATGCTTTGCATATAATCTGTTCATGCATCTATCCATTCATCAGTCTACCATTTAAAACTTTCAACTTATTTTATTTTCTTTTGTTCTTTAACTTTATTTGATCTTAGAACCGAATTCCTTCCCTGTGGGATCGATATCTTTTAAAACTACATCGCAACTGTATACGTGCAGTTATCATCATTTTTCTATTTGATAAGCGGTATTGACAACGTCTATTCATATTTAGAACTTTTATATTATCAGTAGAAAAGTAGCAAACAAGTTTTTAGCGCCGTTGCCGGGGAAGGCAAGTGCGTTCTAGAGATCAAATTACCGGAGAACGGGCAATTATATTTATGTGTCAATTAGATTTATTGTTTTTGTTTTTGGTTTTAAGTATTTATATTTTGTTATTAACATATTTTTCTTGCTTATTCATTGAGATTTCTTTCTAGCATGTGCATGCCAAGTACGTGTAGTTCGGAAGAAAGTTTGGCATCTTTCGAATCAGAAATAGAACAATTTGTTAATAGCAGAATACGAATAAATAAGAGAAAAAGAAGAAGGATGGCTGACGAAGACTAACAAAATCATGATCAACCTCAACCAAGGCTCATGGATTATGTCATTCCGACCATCAACGGTAACAATCAGGGAATTGCTAGACCACCAATTAACGTAAATCAGTTTGAAATCAAGCTAGCATTTCTTCAAATGATTAGCAATAATGTGTAATACTATGGTCTACCCAATGAAAATCCTAATGCTCACATTGCAAACTTTTTAGAAGTTTGTGATACTTTCAAAATGCCTAATGTTCCTGATGAAGCAATTTAACTTCGCTTATTTCCATTTACGCTCCGTGATAAAGCGAAAGTTTGGTTGAATTCATTACTTCCAAATTCAATCACCACTTAGAATCAATTAGGCCAAGCCTTTCTAACTAAATACTTCCCTTTAGGCAAAACCACAAGACTCATTAAAGAAATCACTTCCTTTACTCATAAGGATAGTGAATCCTTGTACAAAGCCTGGGAACGTTATAAGGAACTTCAGGGAGTTTGTCCTCATCATGGTCTACACCAGAATGTGATTCTGCAAACTTTCTACAATGGAATAAATCATGCAACAAGAGGAGTGATTAGTGCTATGTCTGCGGGATCTCTCATGAAGAAGACTAGTCAAGAAACCTTTGATCTTTTGGAAGATATGGAAAATAACAATAGTATATGGCCAGCGGAGAGAGCAGAAGTAAGTACTACTAATCCTACTCATTCGTATGCTGCACGTACATCTTCTAGTTCAGTTAAAAAGGTCAATGAATTAGACCCTATTTCTATTTTGCAAGCGCAAATATCTGCATTATCTCAGAAGATAGATAATATGCATATAAGTAAGAGTAACCCTTTGACATGTGAAAATTGTGGCCAAATAGGACACATTACTTTTGAGTGTAACTTTAACCCATGTATGGGGAAATATTTAACTTATGTTCAAAGTCAAGGGAATTCTTATGGCAATAATGGAAATAATTAAAGGAGTTCTAATTAGAAGTATGGTGATAATCAACAAAAGAATTATCAGAGTACTGATAGAATAGGATAATTAACAAGTAAAATAGATAAGATTCTGGAAGGGGTTTGTAATAAGCAATTAGATATTAAGGAATGTTGCAAGAAGTTAGAGAATAAGATGGATCAGATGTTTAAGAATCAATCACCTTATATTCATAATTTGAAGATACAAGTTGGTCAATTAGCGAGTGCTATTCTATCTAGAGGAAAAGGCCATTTACCTAGTAACATAGAAGGAAATCCTAACGAAAATGTGCATGCTATAGCCCTTAATAGTGGTAAATTACTAGATAAACTATATCCTTTGAGTATGCTTGCTAATGATGTTGTGAAAGTGCCGGATGATTATTCAAGTAAATCCAATGATAAAACAGGAGTGGATGAACAAAAGGTTAATCCCCCCCAACCACCATTTCCACAAAGAATGAAGAAGAAGAAGAATGATGATAAGAAATTCATCGAGTTCATTAACAAACTTAAAGGTTTGGAAATCAATCTTTCATTCATTGAAGCCATTACACAGATTCCAAACTACGGTAAGTTTATTAAAGAACTTTTATCTTGTAAGCGTAGTTTATAAGGAATATCGAAAGTATCTTTAACTGAAGATTGTAGAAAAATAAAAACTGCTACAATGCCCACTAAACTTAATGATTCAGGAAGTTTCACAATACCATGTAAACTTGGAAACATTTCTCTTCCAAAATATTTGTGTGATCTTGGGGCTAGTATAAATCTTATGCCTTCATTGATCTTCAAAGAGTTGAAGCTTGATGATGAAGTTAAAAAGACAAATATGGTCTTGCAATTGGCTGACCATTTTATTAAACATCCTTATGGCATAATAGAAGATGTGCTAGTTAAAGTGGATAAATTTTTTTTTTCCAACAGATTTTGTTGTGCTAGATTTTGCATATGATGAAAAATGTCCTATAATCTTAAGAAAACCTTTTATGCATTCTGGAAAAGCATTGATAGATGTGTCGGAAGGTAAAATTAAGTTAAGGATAGGTGATGATACTGTTGAATTTAATAGGGATAAGGCTTATAAATATCCAATGGATGAAGACATATGCATGAAACTTGACTTGATTGAAGTTGTCAAGTTGGATTTCATCCATGAATATGAAGTCAAGGGGTTGGAAAACTCCATTGGCACTTAAATCTCTTATATATATATATATATATATTTATTTATTTATTTATTTATTTATTTATTTAGTTTTTGTTTTGTGTTTGTTTTTAAGTTAGTGTCGTTTTAAAAGAAAAGTGAAAAGTTTTAGGATTTTAAACATTTCACGCTCGTGAATTAAGTTTTCAAAACATTCTATTTTTGTGTAAGTAAATTCACGATCATGACAATCCTTCGCGATCACGACGTGCGCTATTTCATAGCAGTTATTGCTGTAACGGCTTTATTTCTAATGGCTATATTGGAAATATATCCGTTGGAAAAGTAACATACCCTATTCCCTATATATATGTAACTATTTTCCTAGTTGATTTTCACAAATAAATCACTCTTTTATACAATTACAATCTCTTGCAAAGCAAATTTTCTCTATTTTTCCCAAAATCAAAACACAAACCTTTCTTTCAAATTCTTGAATTAAGTTTCAATGGCTCCAAAGATATCAGCAACAACCAAGGGAAAGAACAAATTAGTCAACCAACAAACCAAGTATGGATGCCCTTTTCGATCTATGGTGAAGAAGAAGTTGAAAGATACATGTGGATGAAGAACTTTCATTTCCAAGGTACTCTTCTATAATCCTACCTTTGCAATTGATGCTGGAATACATGCGGAAGTAGAGGAATACTTCTCGCTATTTGGGTTGGAAAGCTTTGTGAATATGCGTTTCCCGTTAAACGAGGGATGGGTCCTCGAATTTTTTGTTACTGTTACGAAGGATGGGAATTTTCTCAAAAGGAAATTTAGGAATGAAGGGAATGAATATAAGTTCAATTTAATGGATTTAATTAAGTGGTTTGGTTTTGGAGAAACCTATGAAGAGATCGAAAAGGAAGATGATTATGATCTAGCGAGTGTATGGAATGAGTTAGCGGGATTGGATCGATACTATGTCAAAACCTCATCCAACAAGAACATTTGGAGTAATAGCCATCTTTACCATCACAAGTTTATTTCTCAAAGTCTTTTCTTCCGACACGAGACTACCAAAGTGTTGATGAAAGATTTGGTTATATTGGAGTGCACCGTTTAGCAATTAAGACCAAAGTTTCCAATGTACATGATGGAATCCATCACTAGTCTTATTACACATAAAAAGGCTAGAGTTGGAGATGTGAATACAATTTGCGGAATTATTTTGGGAGTAAAAAACTAACTACCATACCAATATAGTCCAAGAGAGAAATTTAACTTTATGGGAGGAGTATACATGAAGAGAGCGGGAATAGTCAAGGAAGAAGAAGGGAAATTTACATTTCTACCGTAAGGAGTAAGGGTTAGGAAGTGAAGACCAACAGAAGGATCTACTTCTCTAGAGAACCAATACGATGAAGGCATTGAAGAGGTTCAAATCGGAAGTAGTGAAACGAGACAAGCCTCCGAGAGTACACGTTCTAATGAAGATACTTGGAGAGGGAAATTCGTGAAAGATGTCGATCAAGCATGCCTTGATATAGCTTCCATACAACAAGATGTTTGTCAACTCACAAAATCCAACTTTTCTTTGAACTGCAAGTTGAGTTCGTACCTCTAGAAGCAAAATTTGGAAATCTCACCAAGTCCTCCAGATTCAAGTTCGGAAGAATGAAAATAACCAGGTTCAATTTTCTTTTTCTTTTTTTTTAGTGTTTGTTTGTTTATGTGTGTTTATTTTCTTTTTTTATTTTCAAGTTAAGTCTCTCACAATGATGACATTGTGTTCTCTAGTGTGGGGGGGCATTTGTATAAAATCCGAAAAATTCAAAAAAATCAAATAAAATTAAAAAAATTGAAGAATGAAAAATTTTCTTGATTTTATGTTGTTTATACTTTAGCTATACCTATACTATACTAACATATGTTCCAAGGTTTTTGTGAGTGTTAAGTATTACAAGTTCGATGTTGGTGCATATTTCGAATAAAATTTTTGTTTCGAGTATGAGCGCACGTTGAGAGTGTGTGCGCTTTAGTATATTGGCACAACATTTAGCATTTGGCAAGGATGAGTGGTTAATAACATTCAACAGCAACATTCCAAGTAAGTTTCGATATAATTTCAATGCAACATGAATTAGTATAAGTTATATAGTTTTAGTTTAATGCTACTAGGGATGGCAACGGATCCTAGACCCGGTCCGGATCTGTGGATTCGGATCTGTTTTTTAGGGTTTGGATCTTAATTTTACAGATCCGTCAGATCTGGGTCAGATCTTGGTCCAGGAAAACTGATCCGGGTCCGGGTTCGGATTTGACAATGAAACCCGGATCCGTAATTAAAGATTAATTGTACTTTTTTATTTAATATTTACCCCGAAAATATTGGATAATTAATATTATTTGATATCCACGTAAATCCAATTGCATGAACATAATTAAATGAGCATGTAAACTATTTAAAATAGGTGAAATGTACAAGTATGGAAGCTGAAACTAAGAATTTGATGTTAATTACATGGACTCGTTTTGGACCCGTTTATGGACCCGGATCCGTTGGATCTGGATCTGGATTCCTAAAATAATGGATCCACCGGATCCGGGTCCAATATATTCAAATGGATCCGAACCGGGTCCAAGCTGGACCTGGTCCGGATCCGGCCCATTGCCATCCCTAAATGCTACCGATAAGTTTTGAGTGGAGTAATATCTAGTAGTGTTCTTACTATGAGTTTTATATGCTATTCTAGAATATGTCCTAGAAGTACTGAGTGTGTCTAAAGTGTAGGGAAACTATATAGCCATAATACTTTGAAAGAAATCAATAAAGGATGAGGGTATTAAAAGAGAAAAATCAAAAGAAAGAGAGGATAACTAATGAGTTATACAAAAGGTGAGGAATAGTACGGAGTAGAATCTGCAACCATTCAATGAGTGAAAAAAAAAAA
>CATIWQ010106002.1:0-10226 GCA_949673415.1 Euphorbia schlechtendalii
TCAAGCATTGTAAGCTTCGATTTTCAGATGGTGAATCCTTGGAAAATCAAGAACAAATGGACAATGATAGCTTACAACAATTGCAGAATCTAATCAAAGGATTGAATTATCGTGACACAATGAATGTTGAAGATGTTTTGATTTATCCGAGAGAAAATGATACAAAGTTGGAGTTGCCTACGGATGAACAAATAATTGAGAGTGTTATGGAAAGCAACAAAGAAGATGAAGTGGAAGACGATAGTGTGGAATTAAAACAAGTTTCGCGCAAAGATGCTTTGAAAGTAGCAATCACCTTACAACACTTCTTTTTACAATATGAGAACTCTACACCGGATTTTCTCAATGCTCTAAGAAAGGTTAGAGATAAGATTCAAGGTGATATTAATTTTAAAAAGAAATAAGTAACATTATATTCATATTTTCAAAAATCTTCTTAGATTAGTTATGAATTATATGAAATATATTTTTACAAATTATGAATTATTAATTTATATGTCAAATGGGACCTATATGAATTTATTTTTGGTATTATCTTATAAATTTATCAAATTATTAATTTACCACGTTGGTCCCGACTAGGGACCAGAGAAAATTATTATTTTAGCGAGATTATTAATTTATTGAGATATATATATATATATATATATATATATATATATATATATATATATATATATATATATATATAACCAATCTAAAATAAATATGTATTAAAACACTCGAAAATGCAAATAAAGGTAATATTTTGAAGTATTTGTTAAAAATTTTGCATTTTATTTGTATTCATCAATCAAAAATTTTAAAAATTATTTTGAGGGCGGGTTTGGGAATGACCACGTCACCTTGGCTTGGGCTTAGTTCAAGCCTATCATTTAAAGTGCGAGCCGAACCGAATTTGAATTGATATTTTTAGTTAAAAACACGATGAAGATCGAGCCCGTCTAACAAACAAGTTTACAATTTATGGTACCAAAACATGCATAATTAGTTATAAGTTGAAATGGTTAAATGGTTTTTGTACCACTGGCATATCTACTAAAAGTAGATATGGGCGCTCACCATGCCCCCAATCGGGGTCTAATGAAAAATTTAGTAGCCCAAGCCCGTCACAACCTATAAATAATAAAAGTTAGGTTTGAGTCAGATCTTTATAAAGTATTCAAATTTTAAGTGTGACCTACGGGCCTATCAATTAATTATTTTTATAAAAAAATTTATATTTATTATTAAAAAACATTTTTAATAAAATAATTTTGAATTTATTGTACTAAACAAATTGTGTTTGGATGCTAAACTTTATTGAAAAAATTTGATTTTTTAATCTCATATATTTTTAGGGAAAATTTCAAAAAAGCACACTATGGTTTCATTCATTTGCAAAACGGGGTATGCAGAATTGTTTTTGCAAAATGTGGTCTGTGGTTCAAAAATTTGCAAATAGAGAATTCTTAATATTATTTTTTATCACGAAATTGGGTAATCTTGTTCGTTTTTATCTAAATTTTTGTTGAATGGTTAAGAAAAATACAATACACATTAGTGATAACTTTTGTAATTTTTTTAATAGTGCAAATATTAGTTTAAATAAATTATGATAACAAACTTTAATAAATCGTAGAAAATAAAAAAAAATAAAAAATTAATCAAATCTTGAAATATAATTTTAATATAATAAGGTTAAATTATAAGAATATTCAATTGTTTGAAATATTCAATGTAAAACCATTATTTTGCAAATTTTTGAAACCACAAACCATCGTTTGCAAAAAAATTCCTTAGATCATCATTTTTGTAAATGAATGAAATCACATTATATTTTTTTTAATTTGCCTATTTTTTTTATTAGGATTAGAAATTATATATTTTTATATAGCGTCAGTTATTATTTCAGGTTGTGTGGGTCAGAGTTGTGTTTTAATATAAAAACCAACTTCACTTAATACTTTATTTGGGTTACTTTCAGTTCAGGCCGAACCCTTTCTCAAAAAGGTTTATCCAACTCATCTCATCAAAAGTGTACACGGAAAGAACCTGCGAGGTCTTACCCCCCAAACTAGGGTGAAATGGCATTCTAGTTTTGTGATTACAAAAATAAAAGGAAAATAATTCTCTAACGTTGAGGATCATACATTAGAGTAATATTGTTTCTAATATTTCCTAATCATAACAAAGAGAATAAAATAAATTTCAATTTATACATTTCATTTTGAAATGAAAGACACTGATTGAACCAACATTATTCTGATGTTTGACCTAAACATTAAGAAATCATTTTCCAAAATAAAATTAAGGGGCTAATTGTAAAGGAGATGTAAGTTGAGTAATCAAAAGTGTAATTTAGGCTATGAAATCATGTGGCAGCGCAGCGTCAATGAAGCTCGGCCACAGATGGAGTGGATATTCCAGCAAGAAGATTAAGAAATCCTTCGTGGCCCAATAGCAATTCCCTCTAAGCCAATTAAAATCCATCTTTAGATTTTGCCTGTATCATCTTCACTCAAATTTCAGATATACTTACTTGCTTACTTGTCTACTTCACAGTTCAATTCAATTAATTTCTCAATCCAATTCTTGGCAATCCAACAATGGCAGCTAAAACATTAATGAGCTGTGGAATTGCCACAGCTTTCCCTTCTCTTCTTTCGTCTTCCAAGTCAAAATTCGCTTCTTCAATCTCACTTCCTGCCGTTAATGGATCCTCCAGGATCCGAATGACTGCTGACTGGATGCCGGGCGAGCCCCGCCCTCCTTATCTCGATGGATCTGCTCCAGGGTGAATTCTTGTTGAATTAGATTGTCTATTGTATTATTAGTGTTTTGTTATCTGTGTATTTAATATTGAAGAATACTTACAAATTGAAGTGTTGATGTTTTGATTCAGTGATTTTGGATTCGACCCGCTTGGACTAGGATCTGTTCCTGAGAATCTTGAGAGATTTAAGGAATCTGAACTAATCCACTGCAGATGGGCTATGCTTGCTGTTGTAAGTTTCTCATATCTTGTCTTTACTAATAGCTTTTTACTATTCCTTATGATTTTGGAAACACCGTATATGATTATTTCGTTGAACTGATACCTGTAAATGATTATAAGGAACGAATTCATTCGTGGTAGATCATTCGGGACATATAACCAAAATTTCGTCACAAATACTTATAACAAAATTTTTGTAACAGAGAGTTCGCGACCTAAGACTTGTCGCAAATATTCCGATTTAAAAAAATAGCATAGCTGACAATATAATTAAGCATCGCGAGTGCTTTACGTGTTTGCGAGTAACGACAGACAAATAGCTGGAAATTTTTGCGATGTAGGCTTATTTTGATTCTCTAAATTTACAAATTGAAATAGTTTGCAAATTTTAATCAATTTTAACTATCTATTTAGTTTTAATAATTTAGATTTAATTTCATTGTGTACTCCACGAAACAACTAAAATTAAATTAAATCTCAATCATCCATATAGTTTGATGGTTGAAATTGATTAAAATTTACAACTTTACGAGATCCTTAACGCTTTGACCAAAACATTTTTTCTAAGGGTATATAATCATTTTCAGGTGTGCAGCGAAGTGATTGTGGGTAGCATATATTAATTCACGCATGGTATAGTTTAGGTATAGTTGGAATTAAATATGATGTAATAAGATTATATTGCAATTGCAGCCAGGGGTATTGGTACCAGAGGCATTGGGACTGGGGAACTGGGTACAAGCACAGCAGTGGGCAGCAACACCTGGAGGCCAAGCAACCTACCTTGGTCAACCAGTGCCATGGGGATTTCTTCCTATCATATTGGCAATTGAGTTCGTAGCCATTGCATTTGTCGAACACCAACGCAGCATGGAGAAAGACACTGAGAAGAAGAAGTACCCAGGTGGTGCTTTTGACCCTTTAGGCTTCTCTAAAGACCCTGCCAAGTTCCACGAATACAAAGTCAAGGAAATCAAGAATGGTACGTACCTAGTATATTACCAACCTATACCATCTTAATTTATTGTATTGTAGTGGCAAAGCAGTCGAGACTAAAGCTGTGATCTTAGAGGTCACAGGTATAATTTTCTTAAAAAAATTTATTGTATTGTAGTGACATTAAGTTTGGTTTGGTTTGGTTTGGTTCGTAGGTCGGTTAGCATTGTTGGCAGTTGTTGGATTCGGTGTGCAACAGTCGGCGTATCCAGGAACGGGACCATTGGAGAACTTAGCAACTCACTTGGCTGACCCATGGCACAACAATATTGGCGACATTCTTATCCCTAAATAAACGCTACATGTGTCTCCCTTGTAAAATTCCCATTTAGCCTGCTGTAATCAGACCTAATTTCTATATATATGAACACCGTGTTTTTTTACATTTTCTTTTTCTTATTTCTGGATTTCTTGTTTAAAATTTTTTCCAAAAGAATTGAGCTAGTAAACTCATACGTATGCATTAAAATAAACTCATACTTCATTCTGTGCGCTTTTTATAAATGATTTTAATCTTGAACCCGAGTTCTCATAGCTTTTTTAGTTTCGCTTTAATCTATATAATAATGCAGCCGCAGCTGTGAATATAAACTAAGTTCAGTCTATTGTTTTTTAAAGCACTAGGTAACCTATTCACATGTGCCGGAGTTAGAATTTAAGCACTAGGGCACGATTTTAGACGAAAATAAATAGAAAATGACACAATGATGATAATGCAGTGCATTTTGGGAAAAAAAAGTTTTATGATCATTTACGAGCAGAAATAGGTTGTGATACAACAATGGAATATTTTGAATATAAATATAAGAAATTCAATTCAATTATCACAATTTAGTAACATGTTATAATAATGTACAATATCAATCCGTTTTTGGGATGGGTATCAGCTGCTATATTGAAAGTATTAAATAAAAGAATTTGATTCTTAATATTTTGGTATTAGACAAAATATTTTGACTCTTGATAAGTTCTTGGAGAAAGGTAAAGAGAAACTTTATTGAAATGTCAATAAAAAATTACAACTAAGAGCAGATAATGATTCTGCAGAGTTTTCTTCTATTTAAACAGAACGGCTTCCTAAACTATGCTAAGTATATTACCTAACTACCCTTAGTACATAATTAATTTAGTTCTTCCTTTACATCAATATTTACAAATACTGTTAAACATTTATAACTAACATCACCCCGCAAGCTGGAAATGTACTTAAACATTAATCAATCCCAGCCTTTGCACTTGTCTTGAGTAATATGGAGAATGTAATGCTTTTGTAAACATGTTTGCAATTTGATTACTTGAAGAAACTGTCATTAAGTGGACAATTTCAGCTTGAACCTTTTCCCTAACGAAGTGACAATCAATCTCTAAATGTTTTGTTCTTTCATGGAATGCTGAATTTTTTGCTATGTGAATTGCTGACAAATTATCACAAAAAAGCAATGCTGCTTCTTTATGTTCTATTCTAAGATCTTCCACAATGTATAATTTCCATTGAATTTCTGCAGAATCTGTTGCCATTGCCTTGTATTTGGCTTCTGAGAAACTCCTTGAAACTGTTGACTATTTTTTTGATTTCCAGGAGATTAATGAGTCTCCTAAGAAAACACAGTAACCGGTTATGGATTTCCTTGTTTCTGTACAATTAGCCCAATCAGAATCAGTGTAGGCCTTGATCTTCATGTCTTCATTTGCTGGATAAAAGATTCCCAGTTGTGGCTTTCCCTTCAAATACCTTAGAATTTGATGTGTAGCAGTCAAGTGTGACTCACGAGGTTTTTCCAAGTTTCGAGAAAGTTGATGCACTGCAAAACTGATGTTTGGTCTTATATTTGATAAATATAATAGCTAGCCAACAAGTTTTCTGTATGATGTGTTGTCTTCTAATAATTTCGTATTTTGATGATCAATTTTATCCATAATTATAGGTGTAGAAACAGGCTTAGATTTAAGAAACCCATATTCTGCTAATAAATCTAAAGTATGTTTTTTTTATATAACAGTATTCCTTTGCTGCTTCTTGCAACCTCTAGCCCAAGAATGTACTTGAATTTTCTAAGGCCTTTAATACTAAAACAGTTGTGTAAGTATGTCTTAACTTCTTTAATAGCTATTTCACTGTTACTAGCTACTATTACATTATCGACATAAACAGTTAAAGCTACGAACACGTTATTTTCTTCCTTTGTAAATAAAGAGGAATTTGCAGTTGATTGTTTAAAATTTTTAGCAATTAAGGCAGAAGTCAAAGTGGACTTCCATTGTAAACTAGCTTGCTTTAAACCATATAGCGATATTTGTAATTTACCTACACCATTTGGAATATCAGTTTTGACTCCTTGAGGTAATTGCATATAAATTTCTTCCTCCAAGTTTCCATGGAGAAAGGCATTGTTTATGTCAAGTTACTCAAGGAACTAGCCTTTCTTAGCAGACAAAGCAAGTAAAATTCTTATGGTTGTTAGCTTAGCAACAGGTGAAAAGGTTTCTAAGTAATCAATACTATTTTGATGGGTGTATCCTTTCGCTACAAGCTTAGCCTTGTATCTTTCTATATTTCCATCCACTTTTCTTTTTATCTTATACACCCATTTGCATCCTATAGGAGTTTTATCTTTTGGTAGAGATACAATTTTCCATGTATTATTTTTGTTTAAGGCTAATAATTCATGTTCTATTACTTCCTGCTAGTTTTTAGCTTTAGAGGCACTGGTGTAGTTTTTTGGTTTTGTTTCTGTATGTAAAGCAATAGAATATGCCTTGTGTGTTTCTGAAAAACTTTTATAACTAATGACGTTAGATATAGGATAAAGTTTACCTCTTTCAAGTTTTTCATATCACTCCCCTTTGGCTAAAGAACAATGATAGTCCTTTAAGTAATCAGGCTGCTTGTGTTCTCTTTTTGTTTTGACTGTTGTGCTTTGCTTCTTTTCCTGTTTTTTTTTTATTTTCTATTTCTTTTTCTATTTCATCTATAGTATATCTTTCATCAAAAGGAAATAGTTTTTCATGAAAACCCACATTTTGAGATATTACAATATCATTAGTATTAAAACAATACACTTTATAACCTTTCATTCCATTTTCATATCTAATGAATATACCCTTCTCAACCTTATTGTCCCATTTAGTTCTATTTTCATTTAATGTTGAAACAAAAACTAAGCAACCAAAAGCTTTTATTTCACTGTAAAGTTTCTCATATGGACTTTGATTATAAAGTAATGGAGTAGGTGCCATATTCATAAGAAACACAGCATGCTTTATAAAATAAGGCAAATTTGAGTTGGTAACTCGCTTTGTACCTTTAAACACCTAGCAATATTCATAATGTGCTGGTGTTTCCTTTCCACTATGCCATTCTGTTGTGGTGTCTCAACACAAGATCTTTGATGTATTATCCCATTAGAACAATAAAAAGATGCAATATTGAATTTTGGTTCGTTATCTGTCCTAATAACTTTAATAGTTTTACCAAACTGTGTTTTAACCATGTTACAGAAACTTTTAACTAAGTAAGTCACTTATCCTTTAGACTTTAGCATTATAACCCAAGCGAACCTATTATAGTCATCAACAACAGTTAAAAAATACATGTTACCATCAATAGAGATAAATGTGGGACCACAAATATCTAAATGAACAAGATCAAACATACATGTAGTGGTAGAAGAAGATACAGAAAAATGCAATTTTCTCTATTTTGATTTAGCACAAATATCACATACAAAATCTGTAGGCAAAGTAATATCAGGATGTTTCTTGTTTAAAAAACCTATACATTTACTAGATGGATGGCCTAACCTATAATGCCATAGTTCATCATCACCACATTTCATAGAAAAGATAGAATTAACATCCAAAAAATGCACTTTCAATTCATCATCATTCAAAAGATAAAGAGCATCAAACACTCTAGCTGAATTGTCACAGAAAGTAAATTATAATGAAAACTTGGAATGAAAAGAACATCATACAGAACTAAATCAAAGTTAAATCTTATACTCCCTATATGAGTTGCACTCAATTTTCAATTATTTGGCAAAAGAACATGCCAGTTTCTAATCTCTCTAATGTTAGTGAAGTTTTTCAGATTATTAAATATATGGCAGCTTGCTCTAGTATCTAAAATCCATGAATTCTTATTTACAGAAATACCTATATAAGCATTACAATAATCCGTTTGATAATTGTGAACCCTGGTGGAAGTAGCTAAATCATTTCTTGTAGTTTGTGCTTGTGACTGTTGATTATGTAAGGCCTGTTGTGTTTGTTCTTGTATCAACCATCCTATCTGAACCAACTGTTCTTGAGTAAAACCTTGAATACTATCCACTACTTTAATAGCATTAGCATTTACATTGTTGCTTGAACTAGCAGCATTTCTACCAAAACTACCAACTACATCTCCTAAACTAGGAATTAAATAGTTATCTTGTGGATTGTACTACTCATACAAATCTTGTTCTTGAACTCCAATCTCACTGTCTATAACCTCATCAACTCCTGTAACTATATTAATCTTGTTGAATTTTGACTTAAAATGAGGCGGATAACCGTTCTTGCAAAAAGAGCAGACTACTCCCTTATCATTTTGATAAAATTTTTGCTGTCTCTTGAAAGGAGGCCTATAATACCCCGATTGATTCCCTTGAAAACTAGAGAATTTTCCTCCAAAATTTTGATTCCTTACCAAAGAAACAAAATCTTGACCATTAACATCTTTACCCAACACAGCAAATTCCCTTTCGAATTGAAGAACCAAAGAAAAAACCTTATTCATTAAGGACAAAGGATCCATTGCCATAATTTGGGACTTTATACTAGCAAAAGAATTATTTAGTACTTTCAGAAAACAAATCACCAAACTCACATCCTGTTGTTTCTAATTGCAGAAGAAATATCACAAAGACACCCACTAGTGCAAAAATGGCTTATTGGAACGTACCATTTGCGAGGGTTATACAAGAAACTATCTGTAAAAGTATGGATGGAATGACGGAGTAGATAATTAAGGGTTATTGTCCGTAATACTTATTATAGTATTACGGACGGTCTTTACTTAATGACCATCCGTAATACAAAGGTTATTGCGGATGGTCGTTACGTAACAACCATCCGCAATACTTATAATAGTATTACGAACGATCGTTAATTAACGACCGTCCGTAATACAAAGGTTATTGCGGACGGTTGTTACGTAACAACCATCCGCAATACTTATTATAGTATTACGGACAGTCATTATTTAACTACCGTCCGTAATACAAAGGTTATTAACCGTCCGCAATACTCCGTAATATATAGCGGGAAACAAAGGAGAAATAAACCCTATCTTTTTTAATTTACGTTGCAGCCGCGTCTTCCCTCTTTGGTAGATATCAAATGGAGCTCTAATTTACAGCGATGATAACCACTTTCAGGTTAGTTTTTCTTCTCTTTTATGATCGTTTTTTGTCTTGCATTCATCAGTAAAGGTGTATTTGACTCTAGAAGAGGTTGAAGTCGAAGAATATTCCAACTTATATGAGGAAGTTCTATCTTTTGATTTTGCACAGGTACAATACATTTTTTTCTTTTATTTTTGTTAGCTCTACTTTTGCTATTGGATTGGATAGGGATATTGTTCATTGCTCTTGAAAACATTAGTAAAGCTTAAGATTTTTATATGTAGAGTTTTACTTCGAAGTGCATTGCTAGTTTTAATTAGTTGATTATACTTTGCCTTCAAAGTGTTTGATAAAATGCCACAGTGAGTTGCTTTAAAATTATTTTCTTTGAATTGGATTGTTTAACATTTTCATTCTCTTATTTCTCAGTTGCTCACTTCCTCCACCCTCAGTTTTCAGTAGGCACTGTTAATATTCTCGTGTCCTTCAATTAGGTTAGTTTTCTAACTTTTAATCTATATTTGGCATGGCTCCATTTTGAATATATTGCTGTATTTCATTACTGCTTAATGTTGTAGTTGTTGTGGTATTTTTAACATTGGTGATCTTTTAATATGATTTTGGAATTTCAGTTTTACTCTGTATGAAAGCCTAAGGCAGTAATGAAGATGGGAAAACAGTAAGCTTGGTTCTTTTTATTTTTTTTTAGGTCCTTAGAGCATGAGGATACTGTTATTGAAAAAAATGTGAGAAAGGAAAACAGAGAACAACTTAGCCTTGAGATTGGAATATATACTTATCTGTTAAGTGTTAACTGTTATCAATATCTTAAAGACTAGTATTTCAGTCCTTGTTATTGTGACAGC
>CATIWQ010106014.1:0-17748 GCA_949673415.1 Euphorbia schlechtendalii
CCCTTGACTTTGAACATAACTTAATTGCTCCCCTACACATGGGTTAAAGTTACACTCAAAAGCAGTGTGTCCAATTTGACCACAATTTTCACATGTCAAAGGGTTACTCTTATTTATATGCATGTTATCTATCTTATGAGATAATGCAGATATTTGCGCTTGCATAATAGAAATGGGATCTAATTCATTGACCTTTTTAACTGAACTAGAAGATGTAGATGCGACATGTGAATGAGTAGCAATAGTAGTACTTACTTGTGCTTTCTCCACTAGCCACATACTATTGTTATTTGCTACATCTTCCAAAAGATCAAAGGCTTCTTGACTAGTTTTCTTCATGAGAGATCCCACAGCCATAGCATCAATCGCTCCTCTTGTAACATGATTTATTCCATTATAGAAATTTTGCAGAATCACATTCTTGGGTAAACCATGATTAGGAAAAACTTGCTGAAGTTCCTTATAACGTTCCCAGGCTTCATACAAAGATTCACTATCTTTTTGGGTAAAGGAAGTGATTTCTTTAATGAGTCTTGAGGTTTTGACTCAAGGGAAATATTTAGTTAGAAAGGCTTGGGCTAATTGATTCCAAGTAGTGATTGAATTAGGGGGTAATGAATTATACCAAACTTTCACTTTATCACGAAGTGTAAATGGGAATAAGCGAAGTTTAACTACTTCATCAGAAACATTTTGCATTTTGAAAGTATCACAGACTTCTAGAAAGTTTGCAATGTGAGCATTTGAATTTTCATTGGGTAGACCATAATATTGCACATTATTGCTGATCATTTGAAGTAATGCTAGCTTGATTTCAAACTGATTTGCATTAACTGGTGGTCAAGCAATTCCCAAATTGTTACCATTGATGGTGGGAACAACATAATCCATAAGCCTTGGTTGAGGCTGATCATTCTGTGGTTGATCTTCTTTAGCCATCCTTCTTCTTTGTCTCTTACTTCTCTGCTTCCTTATCCTACCAAATCATTCTATTTCTGATTCAAAAGACGCCAAATTTTCTACCGAACTACGCGTACTTGGCATGCACACGCTAGAAAGAAAACTCAATAAATAAGAAAGAAAAATATGTTAATAATAAAATTTAAATATTTATAACTAAAACAAAAAAAATAAATAGAAATTTTTTTATAAATAAATATAATTGCCCGTTCTCCGGTAATTTAATCTCTAGAACGTACTTACCTTCCTCGGTAACGGCGCTAAAAACTTGATCGCAAGGTTTTGACTCTACTTATTCTGAGGGCTTATATCTTGTAATAAAGCAAAAAACCTTGTTCCCCATTCCAAAAATGTTGGCTCACTAAACAGCATTATAACTACAGATCCAGTGATTATACATAATCTTGTTAACCCTAAAATCAATCTTAAAGTTAACTCAAAAGCATAAAACTTGATTAATATAAACGATGCAAAAAGAATTACTCGTTATGATACATAGACATATCATAAACTTTGAAATAGAAAGTATAAGTAGAAAACAAAGTAAAGTAGTAAGGTATGCAAGTGAAAGCTATAGTTGATCAAAACGTATCCACTCTTTAATGGGAGTCATCAATTCCCGCAATTCCTGCTCCTACTTTGAATTCGGTCTTGACTCGTACAGAATCACCGCTAGGATGCTATTCTTTGTGAATCTCAAATAAAAGAATGTTGAAGAATGAAAACTTTTATTGGTAAGTTCTTTGCAATTACACTTATACAATAAACACTCGAATTTGTGTAGAAATATAGTGATTGAAATAGGAATCGAATCACTTATACATTTTTCTCACTAAGACATTGAACGTAGCAAAATCTAGATATTTTATCTCTCTATCTATATATGCATACTATCATTCAATGCCATCTATTCATGCCATCACCATGCACCACATGCACACCATGAAATTAACTAGTTTAGAACCCTATTTATAGAGTGCGAAGGGTTGCGTCTATCCAAACAAAGAGTTATATCCATTAGCAAAGGGTTACATCACTTCAATATGATAGGATGCAAAGATTCATCCTCATCCACAATGGAAAGACACCTTTTCATGATTGGTTGACTTCCAAAAGGTGTCTTTTCTGTTAGTAGTTGATTGATATTAATCGTTGTTATCTGGCAATTGGTAGTTGAAAAGATATAACCAATAACCATCACAAGTCATGACCACGAATCACATGTTGTGATTGTGAATAATGATTTGTAAATTTTTTCTTATGAAGAGTAACAAGTCATGACCGCGAATGGGTGTCACATCATGACATGTTTTTTTCCTCATGTCTCTTCTTCACAACTTTGCCAATCTTTAACAGCTTCGATCCTAAGCCAAATCCTTGTATTCTACGCATCTTTTTACACATTTTTCATTCTTTTTCCATAGAATTCCACTTTTGATCATTTTACTCCCAAGATTTACCTAGTTTCTGCATTTTCATCAAAAACACCTACATACCACGTGAAATCTTTTATATGAAGTATAAAATGAAACAAAACCATGTCATTTTATGATTGAAAATATCATGATAATAAGTGTAATTATACACTTAGCAGCTAGATAACTCATCATCCGACTAAGCTGACCATATGTCATTACAAGATTATGAACATCATCAACTATGCTTTCTAGCGGATGGTTGCGATTAACTCTAATCTCTCTTGCAAGAATCGAATCAGTTGCTGGAGGATCAACAACTGGATGTTGAGGTAGAGGTTGATCTTTTCTATCATTGAAGTTGATAGAAAGATCTTCATCGTCATCTTTGGCTTCCTCAGCTAGGGGCTCCTATGTTGAGTTGGGTAGCACAGCTTGTGGCATACTGAGTTGATTTGAAAGTTGCGGTACTCCTTCATCTTCATCAGAGGGATGTCTTTCTACAATGTTAGTTTCATTGAAATCTACATGCATAGACTCTTCTAAAAGGCCGGTACGCTTAACATATATTCTATATATCCTACTATTAGTTGAGTATCCCAAAAAGATACCTTCATCAGACTTAGGATCAAACTTTCCTAATTGCTCTTTGGTGTTAAGAATATAGCACCTACAGCTAAAATATCTGAGATGACCAATCTTAGTATTACACCCTCGCCAAAGCTCATAGGGTGTTTTCTCAAGAATTGGGTGAATAAAAACCCAATTCAAGATATAACAAGTTGTGTTAACATCTTCTCCCCAAAAGTACTTTGATAGATTTTTATCACCCAACATGGATCAAACCATCTCAACTATTTTCCTATTCTTCCTTTCTACAACCCCATTTTGTTGAGGTGTATAAGGAGAAGAGAAGTTGTGGTTAGTGCCATGCGCTGAATAGAATTCTTTGAAAGGGAAATTCTCGAATTCACGTCTATGATCACTCTAAATTCTACATATTTTATCTCATATTTTGTTCATTATCCATTTATTGAGCTTGATAAAAGATTCATAAGTCTCATCTTTGCTACTTAGTAAGACTAACCATGTAAATCTCGTGAAGTCATCTACTACCACCAATGAGAACCTCTTACCACCTAAGCTCATAGGCTTAACTGGTCCAAAAAGATCAAGGTGGAGTAACTCCAATGATCGCTTAGTTACTACGTGATTTACTATCTAAATGATTTTTTAACTTGCTTACCAAGCTGACAAGCATAACACAGTTTATCCTTCTCAAAGCTGATATTAGGTAAGCCCACAACTAATTGTTTTTCGCCAATTTAGACAAAATGTTCATATTAATATAACCCAACCTTCGGTGTCAAAGCCACAAATTATCCTCCTTAAATACAAGATAAACGTTAGTAGAGACGGGGGATAAATCATTCATATCAACATTATTCATCCTGGGAGTAAAGAGTATAGTTGAGTTACTCTAATAGTTAATTACTAAGCATCCTACTGAGTTAAACATAACCTTCTTGCCTTTTTCACAGAGCTGGGCTACCCTAAGCAAATTGAACTTCAGACCCTTGACAAGAGAAACCTCTTCGATTGAAGGAGAGACACCAATAGTGCCACAGCCTACAATCTTGCCTTTCTGGTTATCTTCGAAATTGACACTTCCATTTCTTTTACACTCTAATGAGATCAACTAGCTTTCATCTCCTATCATATGCCTTGAGCATCCGTAATCCAAATACCACATTCAAAAGTCATTAGCGAATTTAAAGCTCACCTACAAATAGTTACGTTTTCTTAGGTACCCATGCTTTTGAGATGGGTCCTCCTTTATTATGAGTGCTTAGGTTTGACCAGTCGTACTTGTCGTAATAACCATTTTTATGCCTATAAAGAACTGTGGCATGTCCACTTTTAACACAAAAACCGCACACTAATTTTGATTTGGGCTGGCTCGCTTTCTTCTATTTAAAGGAATTATTCCTCTTAGAATTGTGAGTTTGGTTACTCTGATTTTGACTATTTGTTGGAGGAGGAACCCCTTTCTTCTTTAAAGTCATTGTCTCCGTAATAAACTCATCTAATTACTTAGTGAGCTTGCTAATAGCACATTCTTGATACATAGCTTTTTCTTGAAGAAAGCTGATATCAAGCGATAAGGAAGCATTATTATCATCCAGATCATCACTTCTTCTCATTACCTCTTTGATTTTCTAAATTGATTTATTAGTCAATTTCATAACATCAAAGAGAGCTTGGGCGAATTCATCAATGGACAAAGGAACTTTAGAATGTACCTCAACTTGAGGAGCTTTTCCTTTATCACGCTCAGCTTCAAAATTGATAGCGGAATGATCTCTGCTAGAGGTAGATGCTGAGCCTTCACCACAATTCTCAATGGCCATCAAGCAGAGGTTGGCCGAATCATAGCTTCTTCATCAAATGATGAAGATTCTTCTGAATCACTCCAAGTGGTAGCAAGTGCCTCATTTTTCTTAGAGAACCTCTTCTTGAACCTGTCCTTCTTCACCTTTGGATAGCTTGACTGATGTGACCTTTATTTCCATAGCTAAAACATTTGATGTCTTTGCTATACTCCTTCTTTAGTCTTTCCTCAGCTCCTCGCCGGTGCTGAGTTGACTTCATTTTAGCAGGAACCTTCTTCTTGCTATTGAATTTCCTATCCTTCTTAATGAAGCATTTGAAATGCCTAGTCAGAAGGGCCATTTTCTCATCAGATTCATAGCTAGTGGACTCATCTGATGAATCTACTTTAAAGACAATGGCTTGTCCCTCCTTTCCCTGATTCCTCTTAGAGTCATCTGAGTATTTCCTTAGAGACATCTCATGGGTTAGCAAGGTGCCTATCAGTTCATCATAGCTGTAGGTCTTAAGATCATGAGCATCCTCAACAGTGCTCTTCTTAGAATCCCACTCTACTGTAAGAGTGCGGAGAATCTTCTTGACGAGCTCCTCCTCGGTGAGCTATTTTCCAAGCCTCTTCAATTCATTTACAATGTTAATGAACCTTGTATTTATGCTCTAAATACCCTCACTAGCACTCATCAAGAACATCTCATACTCCCTCAACATGAGATTGATCTTTGACTCCTTGACCTTGTCGGTCCCCTCATAGGTAATCTCCAACTTCTTCCAGATCTCTTGTGATGTTTCACATCCTGACACCCTGTTGAACTCGGTAAAATCTAACACACAGTGTAAGTAGTTAATCATTGCGGCATTCTCTTTAAAAAGCCTCAAGTCAGCATCATCATAGTCCTCTGGATTTACTGCCATATACATATAGTTCCTCACCATTGTGGGAACTCTAGGACCAAACTCAATAGCAAGCCAGGCCTACATGCTTTGTGACTAGATAAGATTTTTATTCAATTTTTCTATAATGTATAATGATTACCATCGAATAGAGGTGGTATAGTAACAGACATTCCCTCGTTAAGGAGAACTACCTGAGTGGAACAAGAATTATAGTTGTCGTAAGCCATCTATAGATCTTACTCAAAGACTGTTACTCTAAAAGTTGAGAAACCGCTCTGATACCACTTGTTGGTTCGTAAACGGGCTCTTAACAATAACAAAGGGCGTATGGATGCTTAATTTTGGTTACTTTTAGATTTTTAAAGTTTAATCACCAAGTTCGGTTTTTATATGTGTGCTAAGTATGCATGCTGAAAACTTATAAACTACTCAGCAATGCTAGCATAGTTTATCTCCAATCCTTAGCTGAGTAACACTACTCAGTATAGATCGGATAATAAGTAGAGTAATTAATGAGAGAGATGAATGAGCTGATCACTGATCAAGCTAAATGCTTAAAGTTAGAATGTCAACACTTAAGATAAATCCTTGTTCGACCCCTAGCCTACCTCCACTCCCTGGATACCATCTCCGAGCTTTAATCCACTAGTGAGTCATTCCTTCAATAGGTGGAGAAGCCTTTATAGAAGGTAGACACTATAAAAAAAAGTACCTTTCTTTTTAATACCGCTCAACTCAATTTGGGTACCCTTCCCAAACTGAAACTCAAATTAATATAAGAATGCAATCTGAATTCGACTTATAGAAATGTTGAATCCTTACAATGTTAATCTAAGTAATTTCTCTCTATTACAAATAGATAAGACTTTTATGTTTGCTGATTTCTTGCAGTGGAATTTCTCTGGAAGCTAGAGTAATTTGCGCAACGTTTTAGTTCTTAAAAAATTCGAGGTGAGTCACCAAGATTGAACGTCTACTCCAATCTTCTATTTATACTTTGAAGCTTTGATAAGTAGCCATTGCAAACTTTACAATATCACTAATATTAAATTTCTCATCTATTCTAATCTTTCGAATCTTCCCGTTGGAGATAGATTCCATGATGTTTGGAGATAGAATTTGAACGTTGAGACGAGATAAAATTCCATTGACAAATTCTCTTTTATCTTTAAGAAATCTGGTTTTGAGAGAGGCACGCTATAATGCAACTTGGAGTCTTCCCGTTGGATGACCTAGCTGACGTTAGCAGATTCGCATGGAAACACTTGAGACGTGATGCATAATAGAAATTCCTTTTACTTGGATAGTAGCAATAAATCTCTAACAACCGTAGTGACATTCTTGACGTTGTGAGGACCACAAGAATCTTCATTGATTTCAGCACCTTTTTATCTTGAAAAGCACTAAAGGAATATCTAGTTCCATCACAAACAATGTTAGTAGCACATGTGTCATTAAGTCTCTATGTGTCAAATAGAGTGTGCTTCTAAGAACTCATCATGAGCTGAGTGAAATAATCTTAAACTATGCAGTACTCAGCACAGACTAGGCTTTTCCTACTCTAAGTCATAACTTAATTAATTATCCAGCAAAATTGAATTATTCTCCCTTGAATCAACTCAAGTCATCTTTATTAATTAAGAGTCTACTTAGTACTCAATTAATTTCAGTATCCTAGAAAATTTTCTATTTCCAGAACTACTCAATACTGTGAAGTACTATTAACTTGGTTTCAACATTCCTTAAGGTTTTTCAAGCTCTCATGAAGTGATGAAATGATATCCTAACCTTTGGGTGTGGAGGTCGAGAAAGATCTTGGTGATCTTTCTAGAATGAGCTTGAATGCGGTGAAGTGAAGTGGAATGTATTTAATTTTTAGTGTGGGTAAAGGAAAGGTGGTAATGACCTACCATGGTAACAATCCCATGGTATGACAAATTGGGTGTGTGGACTCTTATATCAAGGTAAAAAATGTGTTATACCCTTATGATGAATGAATGAGTTGATGTTTATGATCATTTGGGGTAACCTATGCGGTGAAATGAATGAATTGAGTATATGAATCAATATAGATAGAGTTTCAAATGTTGATTAGGCATCACAAATGAGTCTATATGTTAAGTTGGCGTGTTTCTTAATGTGATGCAACCTCAATCATCATTAAGGTTAATGATTAGCGATGGGGTATTTTATTATGCTTTGGGTTTGATTTAATTATGATTCCATCATACTTCATGAGCGTTCTAAAATCCTAACTAAATAAAAGAATGAGTGTGTGTGAGTTAGTGTCTCCACAAAAGAATGTGGTTAGTGTGATTTACATGGTGTGACATGTTGCTTTTATTTACATATGTAAATGGATGGTGAGAGCGATTTAACACATAATATGTAGCATGCACGCAATAATAATTCTTCCAACCATACGCCTCCCATAGACTAAAGGGTTTGGCTTCTAAATTTAAGCTTAGATCATCTTAACACCATGGGGATGTCAAGGAGTAAACTCATATAAACCACGTTTAGACATTTTGGTAGACCCTAAGGGAATTTCTATACCGATGTTATATGAGTTCGGTCACAAGGGTTGTTGATGTAGAAGGCTCTTGTTGTACTATGATACACTCCAAGCCTCTCCTTAAAAAGGTGCAAATGAGGGAGGTACATCCAATACGGTAACAAGTGATCCACTCATTAAGCATCCTCAATTCCCATGGGGTCACAAGTGATACTTTCGTGGCTTTATTTTATAATTCAGCACCCTAACCTTAAGGCTAACCCATCTAATGCATATGCTTTGGTAAAATATTTTAGAGGTGGATAAAATAATTTAACGAACGTTTTAATACCCATTAAAATTCTTTTAAACTTTAAGTTTAAAAACAAGAAAGGTCCTCAACGGAGTCGCCACTCTAAGAGAACGACGTTCCGGACCCACAAGATCACCACAAGGTGTTGGCCCTGTGAGATGGAGCGTGTGGGTTTTGAGAATGAGGAAATAAAGTTTTTCAAAGATATGAGGACTAAACCTATAGCCTAAGTAATAGAGTTGCCACCAGGATTGGCTCTTCTAGGATATTCAGTACAACCTAGAACCGTTAAGCTTAACCACACCATAGTACAGAGTTTCGAGTGTGGATGAGTTACCTAATTCATTGTAATTTGAGTTAGAATTACATGAACCTCACAAGCTTTAAAGTACTTCGATGATTTTTCTAGTCATTTTCAATTTATGTTTAACAATTTTAAGCATTCACAAGCTGAAAGTGATAAACAAATAACTGAGGTAAGTAAACACATAGAAAAAATAAAGTAAAAGGGCTTCTAACCTAGGGGGTAGGGATTAAATAATGCATTTTTTGGGGATACATATGGTACAATTTAATCAACAAATACATTTATTTTTACAAGATACAATACCCAAAGGAAAATGATCCTAGCATACATCTAGCATAAATTGCTTGTATCCACAAAGTGTTATCACAATTTATATAACACATCACAAGCAGGGGTTAGTATAAAAGAAGACTCAATTAATCTTGCAAAAAAGTTAGACTATGGTGATAATTAAAAGCGTTGTGCATTTATTGATTTATAAAAGTGGAAATTTGAGTTTCCAATTGATTTTCTTGTAAAAATTGTTCATTTTAGACCCAAATCTTGGTCATTTTGATTATTTAAAGAAGCCACATGGTATAATTGTGAGGTCGGTTATTGAGGAATATTTGATTCCTATCGTTGGAGGAGCCTAAAATGGACCAAAATTATGAAATCTAGACGAAAAAACACAAAAGTATTGACCTTTTTAGAAAATTGACTAGCACCCCATTAGGTCTATCATCGGCGGCCTAATTGGCCACCACCTACAAAGGCACTAGTCTAGTTCCTTGGGGGCGGCCTAGTTGCTACAATGGTGCCGGTCAAGGAGATAAAGCCCCGGGGAAAATGCAATTTTCATTAAAACTTTCTATTTCTCAACACAAGATAAATGAAAAATGAGTTTTCAAACCAAGGCCAATCCACCCTTGTAGTATTATTGGCGTTCTTGTAGTTGTTCTTATACCCCTCTAATAACTACAGGAGAATCGGTCTAACTAGAGGGGAACTTGTCTAACTAGAGGGGCGCCGATCCAACTAGAAGGGCACCAGGTTAAAACTCATTTTCAACCATAAAACCTCCAAAAACATGAACTAAAACACAATACAAGCCCTATGTATCCTAAAACTCATAAGCTTACCCCTCCTACCTGATCCCAATGACTTTAAAGCTAGAAACGACAAGAAAAGAGTCCACCCAAGCCTTTTTTGTTAATTTTTTGAAGAAAAATAAAATAAATAAAATAAAATGCTAGTGATAGATTTTTAACGTTATTTTGGATTCTATGGAAAGGTATTTTTAGATCTACCCAAGATGTTAAGACCCAAACAAGGTTTGAGTTGAGTATATGAGAGAAAATTCAAGCGGAGGAGATTTTTTTTTTTCTCATTTTTCCCAACTTTCTCACCAAGTTTCCTAAAAAATCTCTACCAAATATTCTCCCACAAAAAAATTAATGTGATATCTTGTCCCTATCTTCTAAAAATTTAAGCATCTGATACTATTTTAGGTCAACCAAAAAGTAAGGATAAAAGGGAAAGAAGATGGGGAAACGGTAAAAAGGTTAAATACTAGTACCCCTATGGTGCGTAAACGACGACCTAGCTAAAAGGATCATCGTTGACCACCCTCGACCAATGTCAGTTTGGTGTGAAGGGGCATTAACCGGCAGCAGAGGCACCGGACTCGGAGAACCCCCTAAGGTCATCGTGGCACAAAACTACATAGGCAAGCTATTTTTTAGACTTTTATGCTTTATTTTAATTTTCTATCATATAAAATTAAAATTTTAATATTTTTTTGATATTTTTTGTATTTTTTTTTTGTATATTCTATGTAAATAAAATAAGGCTTTTTATGGGCTAAAACACTTATTTAGTTCCTAACAAAGGGAAAAAGGAAACTAAGCTAACAAATAAAATATGGATTAAAATACATAGATTAATACGTGAGAAGGTTTAGAAAGGCCAGGAGAAATTATTTTGAAGTCTTCTTAGCTCCGATTATGGGTTTGCAAAAGTCTGGAGAACAAGTATAAATAGTAAGTGTTGAACCCATATTAATAGTACTTCATAGTACATTAGTTTTGGAGATAAAAAATTATTTAGGATAATGAAATTAATTAGATACTAAGTATACTCTGAATTAAGTAAATCAGCTTGAGGTTGTGTTGAGAAAAACAACTCAACTTGACATAGGCTTAGTTAAGCTATGGCTTAGAATAGTAAAGGTTACTAACCTGAGTAACTTTTTACATTGTTTATGCGATATAACTCAGCACAAGTTGAGTAACATTATTCATTTATTCTTAGCGTAAGATGAGTTCCTTATACGATGATGACCTATTGTAACACCGTGTGCCTTTAACCTATTTATGAAAATTGAATATTCTTTTATTATGCTTTTCAATTACCAAATAGGATTTTGTTCTAAAAACAAAAGAATATTTATATGGCCCTCATAGCTAAAAGGTGCCAGTAGTGAATGTTGGGGTATTCTCACTAAAAGCTAAGTAAAAAAGGAATCCTCTGACATTCACAGTTTTCCAGCATCGTCACACCATTTGACACGTCACTAATATCGTTCAATCTTAGATAAACAAGTTCTATCTCACGCGCCTCTCTCAAACAGCATTGGTTGAAGAAATGAGTCTTTGACGTGAAATTGATTAACGAATTAATCTTGCACCTCTACATTCAATTTGCTTTATCTAAACTTCTACAAATTTGTTTCAAATGGATAGATTTCAAAGCTATGTAGAGAAGAGATTTTGAGAGCAAAGTAAAGATGAGAAGTTTATAATGACAAATTTCAGATATCTACTTCTATAAATAGAGCTTGGATCATATGTTTACAACTTTGTGAATCACCTTGAATTTTTAAACAGTTGAAACTCTGCTAAAGCAATCACAGCCTTCAAAATTCAGATTAAGAAATTCAAAAGCAAACATCAATCTTCCCATCTATTTTTAATAGATAGAAATTAGTTAGGCTTAAAATCTATCTAAGCTATCTAATTGTAAAGGAACCAACGATCTATAAGTTGAGTTCCTCTGTGCGAAATCTTTTTAAATCGAATCTTTGTCAGTTTGAGAAGGATACTCAAATAAAATTGAGAGCTAGTTAGCTTTGAAGGTACTTGCTGTAGTTTCTCCTACCCACTGTTAAATGCTTCTCCCCTAGTTAAAGGAAAGAACACTAGTGGATTAAAGCTTGGAAAAGGTATCTGGGGATTCAAGGTAGGGAAGGGTGCAAAATTGAATAAAATTGAGGTGTTTTCTATTTAGCTTATTTTTTTTATCTTTGATAGTTTCTGCTCATACATCATCTTTACTCTCCATTTTTATTTGCTTGAAAACTATCCTAAGCTGAGTGAGATTTTACCCAGCATAGTTTGTGAACAAACCAAGGTCAGCTAAAGTTGAGTGGTTTATATTTTAGCCTAAACTGAACTCCTCATGTTTAACTCAACATGCATTAAATTAAATTGGCAAAAGATTTTTAAATTATAAAAGAACAAGTTAAATCGTCATACCCCATTCTATAGGATTATTTAAGCTAAGTGGACTAACAAGAGGCATCAGAGTAGTTTCTCAACTTAAGAAATCACAAATCTTGAATATAAAGATCAAATGGCTTATAATAATCCCTTCAACACACCTGGTCATCAGTAGACAACACTTCTTATTGAACGAATGTCTGCAACCAGACTTCTACTATATAATGGTCAACATTACCCATTATGGAAAAATCATATGAAGAATTTTATACAATAAAAAAGCATGCATGGCTAATCATTGAATTAGGACCACGAATTCCTATTATCTTAAGAAATGGGGAACGTGTTCTTATTGATCCAAAAGATTACGATGATGCTTACATAAAGCTTCACAAAGAGAATACGAATGCCATCAAATACTTACATTGTGCATTAGACTTATCTGAGCTTAACATGGTGTATATGAATGTGAGACTACATAGGAGATAAGGAGGAAGCTAGATGATACCTATAAGGGGACTCACAAAATCAATGAGACTAATATCAATTTGATGAGATGAGTGCTAATGAGGGTATTCATTCCTTGAATACCAGGTTCGTTAACATCATTAATGAACTTCAGAGAATAGGTAAGAAATTCACCAAGGATGAGATAATGAAGCAGATTCTGAGAAGACTCACCAAGGAGTGGGATTAAGAAAGATAATGATTTGAATACCTATAGCTATGATGAGCTTATAGGCACCTCGTTAACTCAAGAAATATCCATGAGGAAATATGATGACAAATAAAAAAAGTAAGAGGAAGGAGAGTAAAGCAATTATTCTCAAAGCTGATTTATTCGACAAAAGTTGAGAATATTTGGATGAACAAATGGCATTTCTAACCTAAAAGGTTCAAGTGCCTTATGATGAAAGATGGGAGATTTAATAAGAAGAAATTTCCTAGCAAAAAGAATCCAACTCAACATAGAAGAGAATATAAGGAATGATGAAAAAATGATTATATCAAAGACATCAAGTTTTTTGAATGTGGGGATAAGGGTCATATCTAATCATCATATCCTTAACCAAAGAAGGATAGATCCAAGAAGAAGTTTGGCAACAAAAATTAGGCACTTGCTGCCACATGGAGCAATTCTAAAGAATCTTCATCATCTGATGAAGAAGTAAATTATTCCACCAACCTCTACTTGATAACTATTGATGGAGAAAGAGGTGAAAGCTCATCATCAACCTCAAATGTAAACAATTCCATTGTTGACTCAAATGTTGAGAGAAAGAAAGGGAAACATCCCTAAGCTGAGGTAAATCCTGAAACCCTTCATCAATTAAAGAATTCACCTAGGTACTCTTTGATGTTATGAAACTAACCAATCTTTCAAGAAAGAACATCAAGCAACAAATGAGGAGATGTGAGGATCTGAAAGAAATAGTTGCTTCCTTATCCCTTGATAACCGCTTTCTTCAAGAAAAAGCTAAGTATCATGAGGGGCATTACAACAAGCTCACTAAGCAATTAAATGAGTTGATTGTTGATCTAACATCTTTGAAGAAAGAAAGTTTCCTCCTTCAGCCAATAACTCTAAAAAGGAAAAGAAAGCTTTGGCAAAGAGGAAAGTGAGCCAGCCTAAACCAAAAGTAGCGTGTTGATTTTGTGGGAAGGCTAGACATGCTATTTTTTATGTAGGAATAAAATAGTTATAATGATGACTATAACTCGAGTAATCTAAGAACTATAAACAAGGGAGGACCCATCCCAAAGGCATGGGTACCTAAAAACACTTAATTGTTTTGCAAGTGAGCTTGAGATTCGTTGTTGAAACTAGAATGTGATATTTGGATAGTGGTTTCTCTAGGCATATGATAGGAGATGAGAAGTAATTCATCTCATTAGAGAGCAAAAGAAATGAGAGTGTTATCTTTGGAGATAACCAAAAAGGTAAGATTATTGGAAGTGGCACTGTTGGTGTATGTCCTTCAATTGAACATGTATCTCTTATGAAGGGATTAAAGTTCAACTTGCTTAGCATAAATCAGATTTGTGACAAGTAGAAAAGTTATGTTTGACTCAGCAAGCTACTTGGTTATTGACTGTAAAACTCATTTTACTATACTCTTTGATCCTAGAGTTATTAATGTGTACAGGATTGACTTATACCCTAGCTCCATGAATGTTTATCTTATTTCTAAGGAAAATTTGAGGCTTTGGCACAAAAAAGTCGAGTCATATAAATATGAACATTCTATCCAAATTAGCCAAAAAAATAATTAGTTATGGGTTTACCTTAATATCAACTTCCAAAAAGATAGGCTCTGCTCAGCTTGTCAACTATTGGTTAATTAAAATAATAATTGAACATGCAAACTTTCACGGTGGAATTTCAAAACATAAGATTAACCCTAAAAGATATCCTAAGCATTACATGATTGACGTAATCAAAATTGAAACGTTCAATAAATGCTTATGGGTTTATAAAACTTAATAAAAGAAAAAAAGCATCTAAGATTAAAGCATCACTAATTAATGCGTGCCTTTCCTTTTATGTGGTGCTCTCTTAGAACAATCAAACAGCACTCTTCAAACTAGGATAACCTCTATGTTTCGTCCATGGACCCCAATAGACCAAAACCTCACATAGAGGAAGAACTTGTTAGTTTACAAGCAGCAGCTAGATTGCTCGTAGACCAACCCAAAAATATAACTAAGAAGGCCCTTTGCAAAATAGGAATAAACCTTCAAAAGAATTCTTGAGAAGTGGAGAAACTCGTGGAGGAACTCGCAAAAACTCGCTAAGAAAAGAAGTCAAAACTCATAACAAAAGGCTGAGCTAAAGTGATGAACAAAGGAGGAGGAGAGCTCCTTTTATAGAGAGAAGGGGGAGCAATATGCTCCCCTTTTTAGCAATGTGGGATGGAGAATTTCTGTAACCCAAACGTTGGTAAATAGCATAAAGCCCCAGGCTCCCAGGTTGACCTACGTGCATGGACCCCATGGGCTGGATGTGTGAAGCCCGCAACGAAGCCCATACGAGCTTGGTTGACCTGCGTGCATGAACCCCATGGGCGGGATGTGTGAAGCCCGCAACGAAGCCCATACGAGCTTCCCTGGTGCTTGTGGGCTGCGGGCCTGTACTGTAGGCCTAGGAAAACAGTGCCTGGCAGCGCTTACAAGTCTGTAGCCCACCAACATACACTTTCCTTGTATCAGCGCATACTAGTAGCCCATGAGAATTCTCATTCCCACGAGGTAACAATGCAGGCCCCACCCTCAAACAACCCATGTTTGTAGGGCCCAATCACATTGGGAAAAATTTCCTTGCTACCATGTGCAATTTTTCCTCAATTCCTCCATTAATTATTAATTGGTTCACCCAATTAATAATCTATCCAATGAGTTTGTCCGATAAACAATCAAACTATGTGACCTCATAAGATCCAAAATTATAGAGCCATTGGAGGTTAATCTAATCTTAGCTTCCCATCTAGGAACATTTAGGCTCAATGTTCCAGACCGGTATGGAACCCGATAATTCTAGATGACAAGATGAGCTTTCTAGTAAAGGCGTGTGATCCCTCGATACTTAGAACGTCATGTTCATGTGACTTGATCTGGTTTTGCAATAGTAACCATTACAATACACTCCTTCCATCAGGTTAAGTACCATCCGTTTATTGAACTCGGATTAAGTGTTAGCTCATGTAATAGCCATCGCTATCCTAGCATGAAACTTATTCACGAAGAACACCACTCACCACTATGTATCAAGACTGACTTGAAACTTGTTCTATCAATCTTATAATCTAATAAGAGGTTTATGAGGGTGTAACTTTGTGTTCGCCACTTTTCTACTGATAAGTTTAATAGTTTGTTCACAAGATTCGGCTATATATCAAAAGTGACAAAAACTTGTTCACGAAAAATATAGGTGTTGTCAGTACCTCTTATCAAATAGAAAAATGATGATAACTGCAAGTATATAGTTGCAAATTCTAAAGATCGACAAGGGAGATAAAAAAAAGAAAATAAAATATAATAAAGTAAAGGTTAGGAAAGAAGGATTAGAATGAAAAATGAGTAAATATAGGTATGAAAGATTAGAGAACCTAAATATAAAGATTTTCTCGATGAAATAAGGATAGCAGAGAGAGCACGTAAGTTCAACAAAGATGTTATGATTCACTAAACTAAACTAACAGACTCGTTCTAAATACCCAGATGTTTAATTATTCGCCGTAGAGCAACGCATGAAATGACTTTTCTAAACCTAGCGCAAACGAATTAAGATAATTATATAAACCTGGACAACGTCAATACTATGCTTAGTATGGGTCGCTCTCACATAGCCATATTTAGCAACTTACCATTCCAAAAATGTTGGCTCACTAAACAATGTTATATCACAGATCCAGTGATTATACACGATATCGTTAACCTCGAAACTACTCTTAAAATTAACTCCAACGCATATAACTTGATTAACATAAAAGACTTAACATGAAATACGCATTATGACACATAGATATATCATAAACTTTGAAATAGAAAGTATATTTAGAAAGAAAAGCAAAGTTTTAAGGTATGCAAGTGAAAGCTAAAGTTAATCAAACCGTATCCACTCTTTAATGGGGGTCGTCAATTCTCGCAATTCCTACGTCTGCTTTGAATTCGGTCTCAGCCCCGTATAGAACCTCTGCTAGGATGCTATTCTTTGTGAATATCAAACAAACGAATATTGAAGAACGAAAACTTTTATTGATAAGTGATTTGCAAGTACACTTATACAACAATCGCTCGAGAATATAGAGAAATCTAGTGATCGAAACAAGGATTCAAATCACTTAAACATTTTCTTGCTAACTCTTATAAATGTAGCGAATTCTCTATCTATACACTCACACACACACACACACACACTACATATGTAACCCTGGTCTTCTTGCCATGAAATTTGTGAAGTTTGGAAGCCCTATTTATAGAGCTCGAAAGGTTGCATCTATCTAAACGAAGAGTCACGTCCATTGGTGAATGATTGCATCACTTCATTATGATTGGTTGAGAGGCTTCAATCTAATCCACAATGGATAGGTACCTTTTCATGACTGGCTGACTTCTGATAAGTGTCTATTCGTTCGTAGTTGATGGCGGTTGATCATGCTTATCTAGCTATTGGTAGTTAAGAAGATAAAACCAAAAAAATTTCCAAGTCGTGATCGTGATATACAAGTCGTGACCGTTAAAATTTGATTGGTAGAATTCAGTTCTGAAGAAGAATAGGTCGCGACTGTGAATGGTTATCGTGATCGTGATTGCATTTTTAGAATTCTCCTTACAACTTTACCAATCTTTGACACCTTCGATCCTAAGCCAAATCTTTAAGTTCCACACATCTTTTTGCACCTTTTTTATTCTTTTTTCGTAGAATTCCACTTTAGTTCATTTTACTTCCAAGATTCATCTAGTATCTGCATTTGCATAAAAAAACAACTACATAC
>CATIWQ010106029.1:0-39034 GCA_949673415.1 Euphorbia schlechtendalii
ACACATATATATATATATATATATATATATATATATATATATATATATATATATATGTATATGTATATGTATATATATATATATATGTATGTATGTATGTATGTATGTATGTATGTATTGTTGGATTCTGAAGGATAAATAGTTTTGTAAGTTCTGAGTTCAGAAGAAAGCCTCAGAAGGAAGTCGCTTTAGAAGCACATGGATTCATCAGAGGAACTATGAAGTCTCAGAGGTCATCATTATCAGAAGAAGGGTTATATAAATAACAGAGGATCTCTCAATACTCAGATCGTTGATATGCTCCTCTGAGGATTGTAAAAGGTCAACTAAATCTTTCGGCGTCAAAAACTCAAAACAACTGACTTAGCATTTAATGCCGCCGCACGCATTAGGCTTATGTCTGCTACAAAATAAAAATTGCTGCAAATTCAGGAACAAATCTCACCTGCTTTGCTAAAAACATATTTGCAAGTACAAAGTGGACCCGCAAAATCAACCAAATACAGCAAAGTTGAAATCAGACCTAGAAGAACTCTCTAACAGATTATTAACTGAAACAAAACTGAGAGACAACGGTAGGATTTCCAGCAACGGTCCTGAATATCAACGGAAACTTTATCTCCCTCTATAAAAAGAAGGTTTCCTGCATTTGAAAAGGTTGCCGAATCCTAATATAAGTGCAAAAGCAAAATTAACTCTCAATCTGCTTACAACCTTTTCATAGCAAACATTCAAATCTCATCCGTTTGTAATTAAACTGACTGAAACAAAGTTCAGAAGTTCCTAAAGATCATTTTCATTAAACTATTGTAACTTACACTAAGCTAAGGGTAAGATAGTGTGAGGGAGCTGAGTTCTAAGTAAGAAAGGTACTTAATAGAGACGAAGCTCAGAGCCTCATATATAGAAGGAAGGAACTTCTGTATTGGTATAGCTCACCAAAGACTGTTGAAGGGTACTTCAGTCAAGACATTGTAAAAGGTTTACTCTTCACTAGAAGAAGAAGTTTATAGTGGATTAAATCTTGGATAGGAGTTTCCAAGGACTGGATTAGGCAGAGGCTGAACCAGGATAAAAATCTCTATTTGCATTTCTTTACTCAGCTTATTTAATTGTGTGTTTATTATATTCCGCATCTGAAACACATAGAACTAAAAAGGGGATTCTGAGTAACTAATACTTGCTCAGAAGCAACTTCAGAAGCACTTTTCTGAAGTTAAGTGAGAGCTCGAAAAAGAGTCATTCACCCCCCCTAACCTATTTTACACCCCTACTGGGTCCAACAGTATACAATGATAAAAACAAGTTACGTTTAAGTAACATGCTTTTAATGATTTTTTGTGCATCTAAATGTTGATAAAAGAGATCACCTATGTGAGAGTGAAGTGGGGTTGCTTCAAAAGAAACTAATGAAACTTGGTTATTGAAAACTCTTGTGAAACCAGTAGATGTTCTTGACCAAAACGAACATAACCATAAGAACCAAAATTGAGTTAATTAGCATTTGTGTGAAGTATATACACAAACAGTAGAATAATTCAAGGACATCACGTCTACTAATCAGCCAGTGAAGTTAATATACTTTCACAAGGGAGGGCTCAAGAACTGTAGTCCACCTATTCTATGCAAATAACTAATGTAGATTTCTATCACCGAATTAAGTCTCTTGTTTTCTTTTATGTGGGGGATTGCTATAAATTAGTTAATATATAAGAAAACATAAAGAAACAATTAACAATTAGTTTGGTTGTGTGTTTTTTTTCTTTTTTTCAATTTGAAACTTATGACTTCATTTAATTTTGTGTGTGCATTGTGTCACACACTTTGCTATTTATATGTAGCATAATTTTGGATGAGAGGTATATGGAACCCTTATTTGCTCTTCCAAATATCTGCTAATTTCAATTAGCTTTTGTTCTTTAGGTTCTTATTTGTCATATTGTGATAATATTCTGTACTCGGTTGTGTTCGCCTTGCATTTCTTGTTGTATACTAGGAAACAGTTTATCATACGGTGCAAAATCTGTCTTAAGGAAATGATTCAAACCTCAACAGAACCCTTTCTTTTAAAATAACAGTTGAAAGGTTATTTCAGCATATCTTATTATATTATTATATTTGGTAATTTTATTATTAATATATAATATTGGTATTTTATACTAACGTATTTATTTTGTAATACGAGTTAATTATCTATTGTGTTTTCTCTTTATAAGAATATATATTGATTATATCTAACATTTCTAACGATTAATATCAATAGTTTAAACGAGATTTAACTAGTAGTTGTATCAGATTATTAATTTAATTAAAAATAATTAGATATAAAATACATTAATATTAATATATCCAATAATATGTTTATTGAAAACATGTTTCTTTCATTTTATATTTGTACAGATGTATCATATGATTCTTTCCTGATTATCATTATTTTGTCGATAGTATTAAATTTGAACAAATTCCACTCGTTTATGTATTGTTGCCACTCTATAATCTTAATATAAGAATATAATTAGATACGAATATCATAATTATCGTTGTTCTTTTTTAATCTTAATATAAAAATATTATTAGATAAGAATATCATAATCATCGTTGTTCTTTTTTGTGTTATTTTTAATCAATTGTATCAGAATTAATGACGGTTTCGAATTCCATTAATTGAACAGGGTATTACACTATAATTGTACCTTATTATTACGGTTGGTTACACCTAGTAGGTAGATTTTCTTAAATTTTTATAGATGGTGGAGATATGAGCAATATTATTTGCTTGTGTAGGGACGGGCTGTGTCTTCTTCCCCAACAAAAATTTCTAAAGATTTTTAAGGAAATGCTTGATTCTTCAACCAAGTGGAGAATGGAGAAGGCAGTAATGATAACACAATATCCAAATACGTTGAGAGTAAATCGGCAATTAAATCAAATTAATGAAAAGAGTGGAGTGACAATTGACAAATGTAAATGTAGGGAAATCAACATTTATTTTTGTTAAATTGGAAAATAAGTTTTGACGGAAGGTAATAAAAAGATAAAAAGGACAAAGCACAAGAGTATGAATTTATATTTATATATTATAAAAAGAGGACCCACTTTACTTTTAAAGGATAAGGACTCTTCTTTCTCTTTCGCCCCCTTCAAAATGGATAATGTGGATCCTACTTTCTTTTCAAATATCATAAAATCTCAATCTAGGACTTGTATTTTCCACTCCACATATGATTTAAAAATTGCGTTCTCGCGTCGCAACCCTCCAATCGGGCCTCCATTTAGGCGAAAACATTTCAGTTAATTGAATTGTACGGTAATAAGCTGAATTGATTTTCTCTTCAACAAACAAATTCTGGTTTTTATTTGTTTTTTAAGTATTTTCGTCAAAACTATCTTTTTTATATTGATTGAGAATAAAAAAATTTAGTCGATCAAAATTAGTTTTTTTTTCAGTTATGAAAACTTTAGACGTCGGACATATTGGTGACAATCTAATTTTAGATATCTTTAATCTAACATTAAATGGAAAAAAACTTAGGAATAAAAAATTAAGGCCATTTCTCTTCGATTACAATTCAATTAAGTTTAGTTCAGATAAGTTATGTTCAGTTAAATTCAGCTATGTGTATTTATAAACTTACACTGAAATAAGTTCAATTCAGTAAAGTTCACTTCAATTTTCAGAAATGGAAGAAGATAAGGTGGCCTAAGTTACTATTATAAACATAACCTACAGGTATATTATGAAATAGCACCTTGTAATTGGGCTTCTAAAGTGGAACTTATTCAGCAAATATAGCATGTCTTTTTAGTGGGCTTAAACTGGTAAATTTGGATTGTTGTGTATATATTTTCCTAATGCAGATTTGAATCCTTTCAATCATTTTATGCTTTGGTGATTTGACTCTATAGAAGTCCAAATGCTTGGTAACCTTGAAATTTAATAGTTGAATGATCTTTAGCAGATTCAATAGGAAAGTGTTTGTGGCTTCTGCTATGTTCAAAGTCGAATTCCGAAAACCTGGTACGAGTTGTAAGGTTTTGTATGCAATTTACTTAAACTGCTAATGAATACCAAAATCGCACATATTTGAAATTTCCGTACAAAAATATATTTTGATATTCTGTTTCAAGCAACAAATGTGTGAAGAAAAGTAAAAAAAAGTTCAAAATGGCTGATCAAATTCCTTCTGTAGTATAATGAAATGAACTACTGTTTTCTGTGTATAATACCATGTCAGATTTTCGACCCGAACTTATTTTTCATAGCGAAAGACGGAAGACAGAACGAAGCAGTATGGACCTGAAAATCACACAACACAACATCAAAACATCGAACCAATAGGAAAATGCATAAGATTATGATTCCGTTCTTTTCAATTTATAAGTAGGTGGACTCACGTTACCGAATAAATTATAAGTTGAAAATAGCAGGAGCTAGGGCAAATAAAATAATTACTTCAGTGTTGTAAAAGAGGGGAGGTCCATTAGCAACTCCAAAGTTCTCAAAATTCAATGGATTTACGGGATGTTTAAAGTCCACAGGTGGACCCTCTGTTGAGCAAACCACGAAACCGATCATTCCACTGAACCAAAAAAAAAACAATCAAAATAAGAAATTCATTGGATTAAGAACAGAAAGGGAAGTAGAAGAATTATGAAACCATGCCTGACATATGCAGGAGTAGTACACCACGCATAGTCAGCAGAACCTTTAAAAACTTTGCGGAATTCCGCGATGTAATCGGCAATGGCGAATTCTTTAAGCCACAAACTGTCTGCTGGGCTACACAACACACCTCCGGGCCTCAGACCTCTTGCAACTGTTTCTAGGAAACACTTGTCTCCTATTTCTTCTTCGTGTGGCCCTAAATTTATTCGTTTAATTAGCGAGTTTGTATTAATAATCGGGGATTATGTTATTGATCAAATCAGGAAGAAAATTACCAACACATTGGAATGCATCCAATAGAATTGCATCATAAGTTCCTTCAGGAATGTTCTTCAGGAATTCAATTCCTGAGCAAAATTTTAAATTTAGTGTTTATTTTGTAAAATTGAATTTTTTGAAATGTTGTATTTTGAGCTAAATTTTACCATGGCCGATATGAAGATGTACTCGGGGATCCTCGTATCCGATGGCTATGTCAGGGAAAAACCTTTTATATGCCTACAATTATTATGTTAATGTGAAGATTTTTCTTTGTATTAATAAGTGCAATTGCGTAAAGAAAAAAACTTACATTGATCACCATTTCATCAAGTTCACATATATCAATATGTTCCACCGATGAATGTCGAGATATTTCTTTTAGAATTCCTCCATCTCCCCCTCCAATTAGTAGTACCTGAAGAAGAATATAGCAGTCGATGACATGTATATTAAGACCCTATAACATTTTCTTACACATGATACGATTTATAGAGACGAATATTGCGAACTGACCTTCTTCGGGCTAGGAATGGAGCAAAGAGGGAGGTGGGTGAGCATTTCTTGGTATGCAAACTGATCTTTCTCAGTCAATTGCAAAGCCCCATTCAGTATTACAATTTTGCCATGTGATGATGACTACAAAAACATTAATAAAACAGAGTCAAAAAAAATTTTATACACGCGATATTGCTAGCTTAGACTGATTTTAGACCGACGTCGTGAGTGAGTTTCACGGTAATTTCGTAATAGTACTAGCATGACCCCGCTGACCCACATAATTCACCGGCAAAAAATTTTGCTTTTGAGCTTGGAGTAATTTGGAATTTAGCACTCACCTGAAGTATAGTGAGGTCATGAAATTCTGATTTTGCATGCAATAGGACCTTTTCTATCTTGTATAAATGTGCCTCTCCTGCACAAATTAGTTGAAGTATATTATAAACTTGTAGTCTAAATTTAACAAATAATTAACCACATAAATATGAATGTTTAAAATTTTAAGTAAATTAGCAGATATGGAAATCATATCACCTTTAGAGTAAAGTAAAAAATTATATAATAATAATACCATACTATATATATCATCAAAAGTTTGGTTATATCTATTTTTATTGTAAATTAATCAAAAAGCATGCTTAGTTTATTAGACAAATTGCAATTTGTAACCGGTGATGTATCAGAATTAGGTATGTTGAGTTTTCTCGATTATATGAAAAAAAAAAAAAAAAAAAAAGGGAGGAAACATATAGTATAATGACAATAAATTCATATATAGTCAACCAATAAATAAAATATTAAAGATTTGAGACTCGCATGCAGTAAAAGATTAGAGTGAAGTAATAATGGATATTTTTCACGACAAGAATAAAAGTCACTTAAAAAAAGTAGATGGTCACACACAGTGAAACTGGACAAATTTTAAGAAACTTTGACATAATAATAACACATAACATGGAATGGAACGATGATATAAACATAATTAAAATTGGAACAAATACAATGTCTATTTCTCCACGGGTGTATCTTGAGTTACTCATCTAATCTTATAAAAAGATTATGTTGTACCCATATATATATATACACATACACACACATGCACATGTATGTATGTATGTATATTATCACCATGTTTTTCCGTAGTAATTACATTTTCAAAAAGACTTTCAGAACAGTTTCTGGATTGATTTCCCTCTTTGATGAGTGAATGTGTCGAGTTTTTAATGGAAGAACACGGCGGTAGAAAAGAGAATATTAAAGCATATATATAAATACCTGGCCAACCATAAGGAACATCAACAAACCATCCAGGAATGCGGAGAGAATGTAGATCAGTAACTGAATTATAATGTCGTTGAAGATGAAAATCAAGTTGTCCCGGATTCGGCTGATGATCTTCGCCTTGGAGATTTTCATGATCAGCAGCAACATAACCACTGTGTTGAGCCATATAAACTAAGTACCTGCCTTCAAGAGAATAACTATGAGGCAACAAACGTAATGCATGTGGGAATTTATACAAAGGACACAACACCAACCTATCACAAATATTCAAGAAAATAAACTAAAAAGTGGTTTCTCAATGAGATTTTGTCTTTTGTTTTAATATAGTAGTGGCTGCCGGATTCATTTTTCTTTTTCCAGATTTCATATTCTGAATCTTAGATTACCTTTGACAGAATTTGACCCAATTAAAAATTCTCCATATAGTGTGGGTCACCACCACACCCTGTATTCCGGCCCTGCTCTCCCTTGAGCGCTAGCCCAGAGTAGTCCAGCCGAAAACATTGCTTTATCTGGAAAAATATATCTTGTATTTGGTGTTTGACACGTGGCATATATGAAGTAAAAATCAAGCATATGTATTGTTTGTCATAAACTGAATGAGACACAACATACAGACGGTGATAACATGTTTTTTCCCGTAAGCATAAAATTAAAGATAATATATTCATAGGCCCGACACACTATATCCAACCAAAACCTCAAGTTACTAGATTTATGAGTGTATTCTAATTATCAATTCAGTAATCTCATAATTTCGGTTGTAAGATTCCAAACTCACATTTACCCAATAATATACAATTTCGAACTCTATAAGAAGCATTTTAAAGTTTCAAAGTAAAAGTTTATCTGAACTTAAAAGATCCCACGATATTTCGAACTCTATAAGAAGCATTTAAAAGTTTCAAAGTAAAAATTTGTCTGAACTTAAAAGATCCCACGATATTTAAAAAAAAAAACAATTACTTATAAATATCAAATTTTAGTTTATTTTATATAAATATTTTCTCTTTTGTAATTGATCTTCTTCTTGTTTTAAAAATCGAAATTTTAAAAACGAAATATCATCAATTTTTTTATCTATCTTAAGAATTTTAGTTACAATCATAGTTAAACTTTTCTACAAAGTACAAAAATGCCTTGATATAAGTTTCTTATTTTAAATCATATTGATGGTAAGTATAATATAAAGTATAATGTAACTACTGTAATATACTAAATTTATGTTTTTTTGCCATAGTTATTCTGAAATACTAACTGTTACTATATTTTTTTAATGAAATTTAGTATTACCTATCCATTATGGAAATATGCATAGTATAATTTACTTTTTATAATGGAATAAATCAAACAAATCTATGTTTTTCACGTGATAAGCGTCAATGGGGCTCCGATGTTTCATTTTCCAAGAACGTAATTATAAACTTTTGGTGGTCAAAACACTTACAATCTTAATTAATAATTAGACTTGATTAAATTTAGGCACAGTAAAAATAATTATGAAAAAACAGGACACTTCAACTCCACGGAAAGAATATATTGATGCATGTATTCACACTTGCTTAATGTTCTAAACAATTATCCTTAATATATGTTCAACTTAATATAAAAGTAAATTAGGATTAAGCGTTAAAATGTTACATTGATTTTTTAAAATGAAAAACAAAAGAGAAAATCAAATGTTGAATAAAAAATTAGGATTAAGTGTTAAAATGTTGCATTGATTTTTTAAATTAAAAAATAAAAGAGAAAATCATATGTTGAGTGACAATAATTTTGCACTGAAAGTAGGGATGAAATAGGATTGGGATTCCCCAAACCCGATAGGGATCCTCCCCGATAGGGACGGGGAATTCCTGATAAGATTTTTTGTGTGGTGGGAATGAGGTATATTTCATTCCTGAATCCTTAATGGGAATGGGGATGAGGATAGGGAATGCATTCCCCACCCTGAAAATTCCCCCAAACCCGATCCCAATAATGCCCATTGGGGAATCTCCTAATATTCCCCGAGACATCAAATAATTTATAATATTTTCTTATATTTAGAATTTGTTAATATGAATTATTTTATAATAGTAATATTGGATACATGGGTTATGGGCTCATAGAAGAAGTATTTTATCCTTAAATCATATTAATCACTTACAACTTAATCTATGGAATAATTTTTCGTTGTTTTTGCACAATTTAATTTTGAACTTGTTATTAATATTTTAAGTATTTAAATTTATTTAGTATTGAAATATTATACAAATTTGGTTTATTTTTTATTTTTTTCTTTTGACGTTTTGATATGAATCTTTTTTATGTATGGAACTTTGAAACGGGGAATCGGGAGAATCCTCGATGGGGAATGAGGATTCCCCAATAGTAAATGGGAAAACACAAATCCCCGAAATCTTAATGAGGATGGAGATGATTTTTTCCTTAAAACTTTACTGGGATGTGGATGTGGAATGCAATTCCCCGCCCCGATAAACTCCATTTTCAACCCTAACTAACAAGACTACCATGCTATATTTATAACATTTTTATATATATCCGAGTTACAAATCTGCAGATAATTAATAATATTAATTAGATTTATGCTTCTAAAATTTACTCTGAATAATTTTCTCACGCATATTAATTATAAATTAATTACTAATATCACAGCTGCATCAAATTTCTAACTAGTAAAATTATTGTTATGTGGTAGGACTGATTCAACAAAGTTTGATGGATTAATGGTCCTGTTATATTATAATTTATAAAAATTATTTGAATGTAACAATGCATTTTTATCAAAGAAAACAAAAATTTTGAAGGGTGATTTTATTTGCCGTTCCATTAATTTTTTATATACCCTTTACTTTTATTTATTGCAAAGACAAAAAAAATATTATTTATTGTCCTTTTTACAGTTACCGTTCCAAAATTTTTTATTTTCTCTTCATATTTATTAAAAATATTATATTTCACCCAAATAATTTTAAAATAAAAATTTAATATATCACATATTAAAAAAATTAAATCAATCATTATTATTATAATTATGCGTAGTAAAAATACAAGTCAAAATATAAAAATAAAAAGCTAACAAATAATTATATTTTCTGATATTGTATTCTATCAAATTTGACAAGTCTCTAATATTCTTCGTCTGCTATCATACAACAAATCTCGTTTATTAACATTAAAATTACGTCCATGAAACCACATTATTGTTATAGGGGAACTAGAAAATTTGCTTATAAATTTGAATGCACAAGTGAGGGCCAAGAACCTAACTAACAATTTGCCAATGTCATGTTTCTACATAAAAAGTAAAATTTTTTAGATTCGTTTTAGGAAATTGTTCATCATAGTAATTAATTATTTAATTTTCCTTTGGGTATGTAATTTTTGTAATTATTTATATATTTATTTTTAATAACATTAAACATATTTTTATTAATTTAAAATCAAATATGATTTAATGTTTTATTTACAAAGGCATTTTCATAATTTTAAGATGCAAGTATAATAATAATTTTATTGGTCATAAGAAACGTTTTAATCATCATAGTAGACATAAAGTGAAAAAAAGAATGATTGATAGCGATAACTAAAATATGAATAACAAAATGCGTCACTAGAATATAATTCTGACATATAAACATATTTTAGAATGTAATTAAAGTTATATCATTATGTTTATAATATTCTTTCGCTTATCCAATTCAAAGCATTTAAATAATTCTATAAATATAAGGGTAAACTATAAAAATGTGCTATGTGGTTTGGGTCGTTTTAAAAGAGGATCTCGTAATATTTAGGGTCTCAAATTGGGGTTTGAAGTTTTAAACCGTTAGCAAAACAAGGACTTTCTCTTGACACCATCAAATTTGCTAACATGGTAGGGGTATTTTGGGAAAATTCCATTTCATTGTTCATCTTCTTCCCCTCTCTGTAACCCTAGCAACTCAAAATGTGTTTAATAAAGAATTGGTAATGGGGGCAACTTATTTGTCAATTAAATTGAAAACATTAATAAATTAGAATCCAGATGATACTAATTGTGATTATTTAATGGCAATATAACAGACAATGAATTGGTTATCGATCGAATTTCAAAATCAGAGTAAAATCAAATCCATAACAGAACAACAAGCTTCAGTCATGGATAATTGAATTTACCTCCCTGAAAATTGAAATCCTCTAATTTAAAATTTCATCATCATAAGCCAGATCTGAAAAGATTGAAAAACAAAAGATAAATCTAAAATAACCTCGAATTCAACACAAACCCAGCCCACTCAAACTTTTGAGGTAGCATAGTTTCCCTATCATCAATTAAAATAGCACTATTCCCTTTGTATGGCCGTGAATCAAAGGTGTGTCAATCAAAAAAGTTATCAGATAGCCAAAGATGTCTCATCAACACCACCTGTACAGATTTTTGTGGCTTGAATCCATCGCCTAATCTTCATCTCCAAAGCGTCCCATTCGAGTCTCTGTAAATCCCCAATATTCAAAATTTCAATCCTTGATTATTTGAAATTCGCATCCACCGGTGGAATACACTCGCGCAGGTAACCGACAGAGACCATTCACTTCGCGATTGACTCCAGGTCCGCCACTGCTTCTGGTAGAACCAGATCGATCTCACGGATACCGCTGGTCGGTTGCAAGTGGAGTGGTTACTCACCTTTAAATCAACTTGCTGTACTAGATCTTCGGAATCATCATCGATGATGGTGAGTTGATCATCGTCATATTAGAGGAGTTGAAGATGGAGGAGTTGAAGACAAGAATTCAGGATTAGGGTTTATAAGATGCACAAAAGATGATTTTCCGAAAATAACCTCTGTCACGTCATCTAGTTTAACGGTGTTAGCAAAAAAATCCTTTATTTTCTAATGGAACGAAAACTCAGACCCCCTTTTGAGACCAGAAATATCACAAGACCCCTTTCAAAAATGACCCAAATCACAGGGTATTTTTTTGAAGTTCACCCTAAATATAAAACTAATACTTAAACAATATTAATTTGAATTGTCAGATTATCAAAACCCATGAATTGTCAATAATTTAATAACATTGTTATACATAGTTACGGGGATGATGCTAAGACTTACTCAATGAGAGAGCTATCATGATAAAAATGTAGTACTGATTTAATTAGTGAAATATTAATCCCGGAACATGGTTCTACGCGCTAATTATTTGATTGAGATTCATCTTAAGCTCCTCTTTTTGGCTGTTGAAGGATCCTGCAAAACAAAAGTGGTTGCTATGGGGGACTAGTTGTGTGATCGGCATAGCCTCTTCGATGTTTAATTTAGATCGGACTTAAGAGAAGAGGCAAGGAGTTTTAGTCTTAAGAATAACATACCTTTGAATGGTGATCCAAGGGGTTCTTTTATAGACTTAATATAACTCCTAATTAGTTTAGGAGAGTGAGTTATATCCCAAATAGATTTCTTGCCTATATAGATATATATATCTCGTCAATGGGATAGAGTTTGCTCCTATACAAGGGAGTCCTAATTAGGATAAACTAACTTTATTGTGGATAAGCTTTAGGAAGTAAAATCTGCATAAGTTTCTATGCTTTAGCTAACAGGATCCCTCCAAGAGGTAAAATTGACTTGGCTTGAAAGCCCCCTAGCCTTAATCCTTGTTGAGATAAGGTTAAACTTGGTCTTTTTTGGTACACTGAGGCGGCTTGATCCACCTAGTTGCCTAGGTTGTGATAGGGCACACCCCTAGCTATATTTGATCAAGTTATCAGAAGACCCCCCCCCATAAGTGATATGAAGTTTCTTTAAGACTTCACCCTCTTAAATCTGCTTACCTTAGACAGTCCTTATGCTAGGTGAATCATTGGGAAGCATCTAGGGCACGTTTTAGGGTTTTTTGGGCCCGCATTTTGATCGCTACCTGTAATGTTTAAAACCTTTCAAATTTTGAATGCAAAGCTAATATTAAACCACATATCATGCAGGGAAGAAGTGTCTTTTCATAGTTCACTCTAATCCCTTATTTAAAGGCTTCATCTTATCTCTCTACCCTTTACATTTTTTGAAAATCTCTTAAGCTTTTCCGGTAATAATTGCTGTCTTATGCTTTTTCGAATTCTCACGATCTTTTACTTTCTTCTAACTTTCTGACGAACAAAGCTCTCTCTTTCTCTGGTGATCTTCTTCTCGCAATAATTAAGTTTCATATCCTCTCTTTATATTTGTGTTATGTTGATTTGATGTTTCACTGTTCATCAACATTTTATGGTTAATAAAAAATGCTCTCATGAAATGTTCATCTTTTGGTTTGATTGTTCAAATTTAGCATATCTTAATATTTCAATTTGTTTTAAGTTATGCCGATTTCTCTTCTTGCTTCGATTTTGAAATCCCTAACCTTGGATATGTTTTAATTGATGATTTTGAGTATTTTCCAAAAAAAAATCCCAAAAATATAATTTCCCTTTATTTTTTGTGTTTAATAAGTGTAACTACATAAATAATCTAAATGTTGTTTATGCCGCATCGAACTAACTTTAGATGCTTTAGGATCTATTCTAACCGCCTAGGATTTTAATAGGTAACAATGTCCAACTCATCATCATACCTAGTAGCCAAATGGATTGGGAGTTTGATGAGATGAATGAGTGATATTGGTAGTTTTTTTAACAACCTTTAAACATAGATCTTACTGACTATGTCTCTCCATTTAGAATAACTTATCCGCCTGAAGAATAAATGTCTGATGTAATCCAAATTCGCCTTCAAATCTCAATCTTCCCCAATCATCCTAGGTAAAACTGGATAAGGAGATAGGTCATATTCCCACGGTGCCTCCAAGTGTGATTACTAATGCCTCACCGCGGATGGGGAGGATGAAGAGAGCCTCCACCCGACCCATGTGGAAACATATGGCCACTTGATCCAATACCTTAAATAAGGGGAAAGGCAAGGCTGGAGAGATTGTGAACAAGTGTTGAGTTCATCGATTCAATCTAGGATGAGAAAGATCTGGAGTTTGAGACGGAGGTCTTTCCTTGGTTAAGAGATTGTGAAATCCTGCTACATGCCAAATTCCAATGGAACACTAATCCTTCTGAAGGTTACTTTGGCATATATATGCAGATTTGGTCAAATTTTGTTTATCCTTTACCAGGAGGGATATGTGATGTCTAAGGGAATGGTATCTTTACCTAGATCAGCTACATCCCAATGCTCGAATCGAATTAGTGGACCATTTTTTATCTGCGAGGGTTTGAACTTGTCATTTGACGCAAAATTCTTCATGCGGGTAGCTACTCTCAGAAAGACGAACAATGAAGATCATATCACTTAGTGCATCGGGGTGGAATTTATAAATTCACTCATAAAGTAAACTCTGAAATACTTTAAACAATATTTCATCTTCATTAAGCAAGAAAAATGTCACCCATGGTTCCCTTCCGTCTGGAATCTTAAAAATCCTCTATCCCAACTACCTGTGCCCCATTCCAAAATTGCCAAGTGTCAATTTTTATTATATTTTAATAGATATTTATTTCTCTCTCATATTTTTTTTATATTTTATCCCATAAAAATTGACACTTGGCATTTTATGAATGGGGGACAGGGATGGGACATGTATTTGGGAACAGAGGATTTTTTTTCCACATATGAGTTAGTTAGTGTAGATCCTAGGATAGAAACCTTCTAAAGTCCTTAGGCAAGAGGTGTGACCGTGTCAAAATATTAGCTGGGCAACGGCAAGGAACATTAAGATAATAGAGCCTAGCCAGCTGGATAACATTTATAACCCTGAACCTTCATAATTTCCAAGTATGCTTAGTTTGTCTTTTCTTTATTTTACAAAAAATGCTTAATCTTCCTGATCTTAGTCAACTCAATAAATCTGTTGTAGCAAAGCGGTCTAAGGATCACAAAAAGGCTTATCAACGAGAAGCTCCCGAGTTGATTAAGGGTGTTATTAATGTAGTGCTTAGGGGTCGAGGCAAAGATCCCAAGAAGAAGAGAAGGAAACGCAAGGCAAAGGACATAAATACTCAGCAAGATATCCTTGTGCACTCCCGATCCTTCTACGGTTGAAGAGACACCTCTCGAACAGGTAAGAATTTTATCTTTGAATTTTCTTGTGTTTTCTTCTTTATTTTGTTTTAACCTTTTCTTCATAGCTTGTGGAATTGAGTAATCCAGCCGCCTCGGCTAGGCAAGTCAATTTTCAATTCCATTTGAGAGGACCTCCTACTTTTAGCTAGCTTCGATCCTTCAATCTTTTCTGCTCCGATCTAGAATGTTTTAAAGATCATTCTTCCTCTTAGACATCCAAATACATGATGACTCTTAGCTCTGATATATGTTCCTTTATCTATCAATGTTTGTTTATAGCCTTTTGTATATAATCCCACTTTTGTAATTTTGAATAGATGGAGTCTCCCGTAACCATAATGATAAGAAAGAGTAGGGATGTTGGTCAGGTAGAGCATGGCTTGGAGGTGACGACTCAAGAGTTGGAGAGGACAAAGATCATTCTCTCTTCTAATGATTTGGCTGAATTGGAAATATCCAAGAAAGCTGAATCAGACACGACAGAATGGGCCAGGCAGTTAGAAGAATCAAAGCAAACAATCGAGGAAATGAGTTGGGTCACTGAAGATTTGCGCTAGGCCAAGGATATGCTTTAACATATCATCACACCCACTGTGAGATCGCCATTCCTTAAACGGTCGAGTGTTATTAGAAGGTAATGGAAGAGGTTGCCGAGGATGGTCGAGAATTTGGCTAACAAGTCCTTCAGGCTTTCCAACTACTCCACCTGGATATCCTAGATGCTTTGATTAAGGGTATAAAGTTTCTCAGGAATTCAAATAAGGAAGAGGAAGAGACCCACCTAGAGGAGGACACCCCCCAACAAGAGAAAGATGGAGATGGCGAGGTTAATACCTTGATCGTTGACCAGGAAGCAAATCCAGGCGTATGTGTAGAATAGTAGTTTAGTTTTATTTCTTTAAGATTTTGCGAGCCTCTTTGCTTAAATTTTGTATAAATATACTAGCCTCTAACTATTTCAATATTAAATCGTAAGTGTAAATGATTTTATGAGAGCAATTCTAGGAGTACTGCCACCTAATTTTTAATTATATGCCTTAGATTTATCTGTGTATATTTAATTTTACAATCTTATATTAAGTCATTTCATTTTTTCCTTATGTTTTACAAGGTCTTTGAAAGCCTCATGCATTTGAGCCGCCTGAATTTGTATAGTGCGCTTGATCATGTTCACTGCGTTCTGAGTGAAATATGTGCAATCTTAAAGTGTAATCAGTTGCAAGCGGATGATGTTTTTGGACCTGCGCGGTCACCGCGGAGCACCGACCCCGTGACATGGTGTGTGAGGGGTTTTAGATAAAAGAATGAGAAAGAAAAGTTTTGAAAGACTCGAGGCCTAAACATCTCGCTGACGTTGTTACAGAGTTGCTACTCGGATCAACTCTTCCATGAAATTCGTTATAGTATAGATTTGTTAAGCCTAAAATGCACCATAGTAAGAAGATTTAAGTCTGGATGAGTTACCTACTGTGAGCATGAGATTTTACTCCCGACTCGCGAGTACGATGGTGAAGTTGTAAATTTTTCCCTTGTTAGCTTTTTCACATTTTGCAGGGTCTGGAAATCATCTGATTTGTTTCTTTGGGCCTCTCATTCCTTAAAAAGCCCAGATAAAAAGAAAAAGCATGCATGCATGTTCCATGTCATTAACGACATCGTTAACGACATGGCTGATGTCGTTAACGACATTACCCATGTCATTAACGACATCGACTCTGTAGTAGACCAAAAAATTGCACTTTCTGCAATTTTTCAGCCAAAAAAGGAATCTTTGCCCACATGCTCGGATTTTTCTCCTGTAATACAACTCCCTACTCCTTACCTAGGTTATGTTCCCTCCAACATTTGCATTTGGATTAAGAAAAAGCAAAAAGCAAAAATCATGGCCTAAGGCTAAAAAGGAGTTAGCTTTGGATTGAAGGGAGCTCTATAAATATAGAGCTGAAACTTCAAAATTAGGGGGGCTCACATTTTGGTGCCAAAGGTGCAAGTGAGAGTTCAAAGTGTTCTTGAGCAAGTTTGAGTGTTCGTGACTGGTTTTTCTTGAGTTTTTGTATTAAGTTTAGACTTTAAGCATCCAACAACTTAAAGTTTCGATTTAGTTAAGATTAAGTTCATGAAAAGGGAATGAACTTGGGTCACAAGGGTCCACTTGTTCATCTCTTAAGTAAATTTGAGGTGTACTTCATCTTTTAAGAAAACTTGAGGTTTAAAGATCACTTAGGCAATGCTTGAGGTTCAAACTTGAATGGAGAGTCTACAACATCTTTATCACTCATTTGAAGGTTACCACACCTTCTAAAACATCTACTTTTATAAGGAATAGATCCTTTCTAAAGATTTTTGGTAAATCACCAACCAACAACCAAATCCAACCAAAAAGAAACAAGGAGAGCTTCCTGAAAGGACTTCATTTTCCTTAAAGAAAGTGGATTCATGACTAAGGGGTAATCCTCCGAGTTCCTAGATTTTGTGCTTACATTTATATGCTTTCCTTTTTTAAGTTTCATTTTCTTTTCGGTTATTTCCATTTTTGCACACCAAAATAATTTCCAGGATTTTCGGTATGATTAAAAAAATTTTGAGTATTTTTTTTACATAAATATATTCTACACATCTTGAGCTTTTTGGAATGATAAAGATCATCGAAATCGGTTAAGTATAGCAAAAGTTATGATCGTTTAAAGTTTCAGATTTTCGTTTTGCAGTTATATGCTGTTTCTACAAGTTTAGAACTTTGATGTTGTTAACGACATGAACCCATGTCATTAACGACATGGCCTTTGGTAGAACCCAATTTCGCTTCGTTTTGCTCCATTTCGAATCGTTTAAGCCCGGAACGACCCACTAAGACCCTTCTGAGTTTGGAAATGCATCATTGGGGGTAACAAACCTCTAAATTGTAATTATTTAGAAGTTATATATGATTTATTAATGTATTAATATGTTTATTAAGGTTTGGAGTAGCAACGGAAGTGCTTCGGGCCATTCATATCGATATCACCCTTCATAGGGAAGTTGGTAACTATATGGATGACATCGTTACAGTTGTTAACCCAAACGATGGCTATATTATGCATGTTCGGCCTAGATTTATGTTTCTAAATGTTTTTTTAGGTCACCCACATGAAGGGAATTCAAGTTCCCAGATAACGGACCAAACAATATAGCATGCGGCATTTTCACTAATAAAAATAACCAATATAGTTGAAAATAAAAATGAACAATTTTCATGAAATAAGAACTTCGAAATCTCCGTTGTTTTTACTTCGACCACACGGGTCTTTCTAAACTCCAAATCGAGCATACATGGTACACTTGGTACATATTTGTGTTGTGGAATATCCATTGTGCTAACCTTTGTAAATGCAGGTAGTTTAGGATAGATGTATGTTAGGATTTAATTTCCCTCGGGTATTGCATTTATCAAATGTAATATTTGTTAGATATCGATGTATTTAGGCAATTTGTAAATCCCCCATCCCAAGATGCAATTAATCCCGTAGATTAGGCGCATATACTTTCCTACATGTTTACTTTCTCGCACTTTATTTACCGCTTTTTGCATGCATGCTAAATAACTAAAAACATAAGTCGAAAACATCTGATTGAATCAAAATATCATAAGTGTGGTTTCCAAACAGGAATAATGTTAACTCAAATAATGATGAAGTAAGCAACTCGTCCCGAACCCAAATCTCTGAATTATGGTATCGCATAGGCTTAACGGATCTAAGCTATACCAAATTTTCCCGAAAGAGCTGATCTAGGTGGTGACTCTGAGTACATAGGTTAGAGGTTCTGATCTCGAGTCTATTAAACTTGTCACATGAACAAGTTCCCTTCTCTAAATAAAAAAAACTACTTTTTCCATTTGGGAAAACCCCCACGCCCCATCTCACGAGCCGACGCCTCGCGGCAACCGCTCGGGTTGAACGTTGTCCGCTCATACCTACTTCGTCGTTATTTGAGTTTTAATTACATTCAAACAACCACCTTAAAAAAATTTCACATTATTTACTAGTCATTTTCGATTATGTTGGAGTTAATCACACACATGCGGAAAGCAATAAATAAAGCGATAAATAAATAAAAGATAGCGATAAATAAAGTAAATACGAGGCTTTTAACCTAAAGGGGGGCGGTAGGTCAAATAATAATACAAACCATGAGGTAATATACAAATGGTCATGTATACAAATGATCTACAAATACATTTTATTTACAATTGCGATACCCGAAGAAAAGTAAAATCCTAACATACATCTAACCTAAACTACCTGCATCCACAAAGGTTAGCACGATGTATATCATGACATAGCATAGTTAATTAACCAAACAAGATGTAGTTATTAGTATAAGTTAGATTAGTATGAATTGCGTGCTAATGGAATTAAAAGTGGGGAATTCAGGTTCCCATGCACTTTTATTTGAAATAATTAATTTTAGACTCGATTTACCAAATTTTTGTTTAGAATTAAGCATGGTATAAATGTGGTCGGTTATAGGGGAAAATGGATTTTTCATTGTGTGGGGCTTAAAATAGTAATAATCAGCCAGAAAATAAACTAACTAGGTCAAAAATATAAAAAGGACAGAAAATAAAGCACAAACCATGCCAAAAGAATCTCCAAAAGCTAAGAATCTTACCCCTTTGATGTGAATCTGCAACTTTTGGAGCTAAAAACATCGAAGAAAGAGATCCCAAAGTCTTTTTACTTGATATTTGGTTCAAAAGGTAGGAAAGAGGAATTCTGGTGAGGAGAATATGAAACCCGAGAGTTAGATTTTTAGTTTCTAACTTGAACCCGAAAAGGAAAAGGGAGTTTTCAGAGAAAAAGCGTCAGAAAGAGGATGCAGAGATTTCCTAACTTTTTCTCAAAAATCCCTAATTTCTCTCTCTAAAAGATTTTCCGAAAAGGTAAAAGTTCCAACCCCTAAAAAAATCTAATTTTTAGACTTATAAAGTGATTAGTAAAAAATGTAAATAAATGAAGGTTAAAGGGTATTTTAAGAAAAGAAAATATAAAATAAAGGCAAAATGGTAAAAGATATTTTGGAGTGGGAAGCAAGCTAGCTGGGACCAGTCCGAATAGTCGAAACTAGTCCAAACGACCGGCACTAGTCCAACTGGGCAGGTCAGTAGCGACTTGGTTAGGGCCAGTATCGATCTCCGAAAGGGGCCGGTCTGGACTGGTCCGAACAATCAAAACTGGTCTAACCGGCCCAACTAGGTAGGCCGATACCGATCCTGGTCTACCTCAATAGATTAGGATCAGCCTGGTCGAGGCCGGCACCGGTCCCAAGAGGATTGGCACTGGCCCGAGATGATTTGAAAAATTGAATCGGTCCTGGTCGGTCAGTCTGAAACGGGCAGGCTATTAAAGGGGTTTTTATTTTTTAATTTTTTAATAGTTTTTTCTGATTAATTTTTTTAGATTTTTTATGGTTTTTAGAACGATTTTGGCTTCCAAAAGACCCAATGATCTCCTCCTAATGTCTCATAACCTCAAAGCGGATCACTAAGACGTAAGAGGGAAGTGTAAATACTTCTCATAATCCCTTCCCGAGAGGGACTAAGAATCTCGTGCTTACATCAGTACTTAAATGTGCATAATTTTTGTGAAATAATTTATTCATTCGAAATGTCAAACATTACATCCAAGAATTCTACGCATTCTATCTATAATTCTTCTAGGGGACTCCACCTCATTAATAAACTTTTGAAGGAAAATCCTAGAGGGAAAAATCCTGAGGAAAAGAGTACGGTCGTCTTGATCCCTTTAAGAATTGATTGCTACATATTAAGGTCTCAACTTGGAGATGTTCCAAGTCCGTGGAATTTCTTTACCTTCCATGATGCAGAGTTTGTAAGTTACCTAAGGACTTGGGCCACTTTGTATGGGCCTTCCAGTTTACCCCAAGTTTTCCTTGCCCTTCTTAAACTTGTGAGACAGCAACATCCTTTAACACAAAATCGCATCCATTAAGGCAGATTTCTTTGACTATTCTGTCATGGTACTTTGATATTTTAGATTTGTATGTTTCCATAATAACACAAGCTCTTTCTCTCTTCTCTTGCAAGTCATTGAGGTGATATCTCATGTTTATATCATTCTCTTTCTTTGTGTAATAAGCCACTCAGTCGAATGACGAGTTAATTTCTATTGGAGGGACCACCTCAACTCCATAGACCATCGAGAATGGTGTCTCAATTGTTGATGTGCAAGGAGTGGTTTTGAATGCCCATGGGATCTTGATGAGTTTGTCTGGCCATATGCCCTTTCTTTCCATCAATCTCTTCTTTATTCCTTGCCCCAACATTTTATTTATCACTTTTGTCTATTATTTTGTTTGTGGATGCACCACGGAGCTAAAGTAATTTTCAATCTTGAATTCCTTATAGAAATCTTAAAACTTGTTGGATCTAAATTATCTCCCCTTATCCGAGATGATTTTGTGCGAAACTCCGAATCGAGTTATGATGTTATTTTGGATGAAATCTATTTTTCTTTCTAGAGTGATAGCGCTAAGAGCTACCACATCGATGCATTTTGAGAAATGGTTCGATGACTACCAGGTGCCAACTCTGTTGGTCACTTGCCTCTAGTAAAGGTCTTACTATGTCAATTCCCCATGTTACGAAGGATCATGCTGTTAACAAGGTCCTCTATGTTGCATGGGGTATGCGTGACTTCTACTCATGTATTTGGCATTGATGGCATGACTTAACATAAGCCTTTGCATCCAAATTCATAGATTCATTTATGGCATTACCCTGTAAGACTAGCTCTTCTGATTAGTGTGGCAGCTACCTAGTGCGAGCCGCAATCACCCTCGTTCAACTCTTAGAGGATCCTCACCCCTTCTTGGGCTATTACACACTTCTTCCAAACATCAAAGTGTGATTTTATGTAAAGGTCACCATTCATCAAGGAGAATTGCATGGCTTTCCTTGATGTTTTAGTAGCCTCCATCTTATCTTCTAGTAGTTTGTTGCTGGCCAAGTAGTCATCAATCGGCTGCATCCATCCTAGGCCCTGCTTTTCAATTAGCAAGTTAGCTTTGACTTCCACATTACTTGGGCAGCTGATTACTTTGAATGGGCATTTGAGGCTTTGCCATTCTGATAACTTGAATCTGACATGGCTAATTCATCCACCTTCTCATTTTTTCTCCTAGGGATATGTTCAATTTTCCTAGAGGTTTCTTTTATATCCAGCCTCTTAATTTCATTTACCACCAACCTGAATCACTTTTGAGTAGCAACCTGTCGGGTGCTATCTTGCACGCTAACTCTAGCCCCTTGATAATCGCATTGTACTCTATCACGTTGTTTATCACGGGAAAAGCTAACTTGGCTGCACATATAAATCAGATTCTTCCTAGACCTTTGATGTAGATGCCAACTCCGGCTCCCTCTTGGGAAGAGTCTCCATCTACCAAAATCTATCATTCCTCAATTTTGATTTTTTTGGCTGGCTCGAGACCTGCAAACTCGACTACGAAATTCGACAAGATGTGTGCCTTCATGGCCCACTCGATTAATCTTCTCAAAATTTCGAGCCATTTTAGAGCTTTCTTTAGTGGGAAATCTATCCTCACCACCATCATGTGTGCTTGAAAATATGGCCATAGACAGGTTGATGTGATATTAAGGCCACGGTAAGCTTTTCAATTCTTGGATGCCTAAGCTCGGCTTTCCTGAGGACTTTTCTGGTAAAATAGATTGGGAACTGATCTTGGGCTTCTTCTCTCACTAAGACGGTACCAACGCTTCATTTGTGACCAGGTTCATGTATAAAACTTCATCCACCCGGGGCTTGCTTAGTAGCGGCGGGTTTCCTAAAAACTTCTTTAGCTCATCAAATACCTGCCAACAAGGTTAATCCCACTTGAAATCCTTGTCTTTCTTCATAGTTTTGTAGAATGAAATGCATCTTTTTGTAAAAAAAATATTTGAATCTTCCTCAAACGTTAATTCTCCCGTTCAGGCATTGTATCTCATTCAACAACTAAGCGGCTCTATCATGAGTGTTGCCTCTATCTTTTAGGAAATTTCCTTTATTCCCCTCTACGAGATCATGAATCCCAAATGAGTTTCATGCTATATTCTTGTAGAATTTTGAAGACCATTTTTATTTCTTTCATGTGGGAGGCCTCATCCTTGCTTTTGATAATCATGTCATCCACATACACCTCCATCGATTTCCCAATTTCTTCCTTACACATGTCATTCACTAGCTTTGGTAAGTCGCTCCAGCATTTTACAAGCCAAATGGCATGACTAAGTAGCAATATGTGCCTTTGTGAGTTATAAAGGACGTTTTTTCATCATCCGCTGAATTCATGGGAATTTGGTGGTATATGCACTAGGTTTTAAACAATGAGTAGATTGCATAGCCTGCCATTGAATCCGCCAATTGGTCTATGCTTTGGAGTGGGTAGCTATCTTTTGATATGTGAAATCTACACACATCATATAGGCGCCACTCGGCTTCTTTACCAACACCATGTTAGCCAGCCAGTTAGGATATTGTACCTCCCTTATGTGAACTTCTTTCAATAGCTTGTCCTCTTCTTTGTTTATAGTGTTTTGTCATTCCGAATGTAAGCGAACGATATAGATGCGATGGATCGAGAGCACGCTTAGATGAAAGGAGTGGTCCACCGGGGCGTTTTTGTCAAAATAAAACATCGGGTTGGGGACCCAAGAGGTTTAAAGAGAAAACAAGATCAATTTAGATTGTCAAAACCCAAAATTGATGTCTCGTAGTTTAGAGTCACCGTATGGATAAGCTCTTTCAATAAAAGAATGTTGAAGAATGAAAACTTTTATTGATAAGTGTTTTGCAATTACACTCATACAATAATTGCTCGAATTTGTGTAGAGTTATAGTGATCAAAATAGGAATCGAATCACTTATACATTTTTCTCACTATGACTTTGAACGTAGCGAAATCTAGACATTTTCACTCTATATCTATACACGCATACTATCTATTGTCCACTCTATGTCATGCTATACCATGCACCATGAAATTAGTTGAATCTGAACTCTATTTATAGAGTACGAAGGGTTGCGTCTATCTAAACAAAGAGTCATTTCCATTGGTGAAGGGTTGCATCACTTCAATATGATTGGATGCAAAGATTCATCCTCGTCCACAATGGAAAGGCACCTTTTCATGATTGGTTGACTTCTAAAAGGTGTCTTTTCGGTTGGCTGTTGATGGCGGTTGATGGGGGTTTATTGTTATTATCTGGCGGTTGGTACTTGAAAAGAGATAACCAATAACTGTCACAAGTAGTGACCACAAATCACATGTCACAATCGTGAATAATGATTTGTATCTTTCTATTTATGAAGAGTAATAAATTGCGATCGTGAATAGGTGTCATGATCGTGAACCATGCTTTTCTTCAAAACTCTTCTTTGCAACTATACCAATCTTTGACAACTCCGATCCTAAGCCAAATCCTTGTATTCCACACATCTTTATGCACATTTTTCACTCTTTTTCCATAAAATTCCATCTTTGATCATTTTACTCCCAAGATTCACCTAGTTTCTGCACTTGCATAAAAAACAACTACATACCACGTGAAATCTTTTATATGAAGTATAAAATGAAACAAAACCGTATCATTTTATAATTGAAAATGTCATGATAATAAATGTAATTATACACTTATCACACCCCCACACTTAACTTTTGCCTTGTCCTCAAGGTAAACACAACAGAAGTGTATAAAATAGTATTCAAGTTCGTACCTCATTTGGTGAAAGACTATCGTAGTGAGTACCACATTCCCACGTTGCATAAAGTTCAAGTAAAAGTTCAAAATTTCCCACAAATTAGTAATGTGCATTTTATATAGCCCAGTTGCATACCTTTACTCTTAATGGAGGTTCAACCGAATTGCGTCTTCATATAAGTGTTATATGCTTACTCAAATATTTCCTTCTCTCAAGTATAGTATAAAGTAATAAGGACAAAGGGAGCATACTTTGAAAATTTTGATCTCAAGGCATTTTTAGGTAACCTAGGATGCTAAAACACTCTTAGTGGTTGCATTTTAGGCTCCATACCACTCTCCCCTTTTTTTAGTGGTTGCATTTTATGCTCCATACCACTTTCTCTCATTTTTTTAAGCATATATTTTTTAAGTACAGATTTGTACTTTGCACCCATTTTCCATGCTATGCCACTTTTTCTTGTTTCACTCATTGAATGGTTGCAATTTCTGCTCCGTATCATTCCTCACCTTTTGCATAACTCATTGGTTATCCTCTCTTTCTTTTGATTTTTCTCTCTTAATACCCTCATCCTTTATTGATCACTTTCAAAGTATTAAGGCTATAATTTCCCAACACTTTCACACACTTAATACTTATATGACGTATTTGAGAATTGCATATAAAACTCATAGTAGGAACACAACTAGATATTACCCCACTTAAAACTTATCGGTAGCATTAAACTAAAACTATATAACTTATACTAATTCATGTTGCATTGAAATATATATCGAAACTTACTTGGAATATTGCTTTGAATGTTACTCACAACTCATCCTTGCACAATGCTAAATGTTGTGCCAAAATGCTCACACTCTCAAAGTGTGGTCATACTCGAAATATTTTGTTCAAAATATGCACTAACATCAAACTTGAAATACCTAACACTCAAATAACCTTGGAACATATGTTAGTATAATATAGGTATGGATAATGTATAAATAATAAAATCAAGAAAATTTTCAAATTCTTCAATTTTTTCATTTTATTTAATTTTTTTGGATTTTTGGGAATTTTATACAAATGCCCCCCCACACTAGAGAACTCAATGTCACTTTATTAAAAATCTAAACTAAACAAACAACTAGTCTAAAAATTTGAAAAAGAAAAGTAAAGAAAAGAAAAGAGTAAACCCGTTCATTGAGAAGGAGAATCCGGGGGACTATGAGTAAATTGACAATTTTCTTTTCTAAAGAAGGATAGTAATTTTCGAAGTATCGATTTATTACTTTTCTTTAGAATCTTCATGTCTTTCTTCATTACTCTAAGTTCCTCTTGGCAATTGTCTAGCTTTTGTTGCATGCTCGCCTTCCAATCTTCCGGAGCTTCATCTTCTTCTTCTTCTTCTTCATCTTCTTCTTCGATCATCGGAGCCTTACTAGGACGATGTCTAGCAGTTGGATCAGATGGGCCATTGGAAGAATCTTCATGAGTTAAGATTAACTTCTTGGTGCGGTTGGAGTAGGAATAGAAAGAATAGACACCATTGTTCTCTTGAAGAAGTCCGGTATTCTTCAAGTAATTCCCATCCATATAATGAAAATACTCACCCGGATGTTGGACATAGGGGAGTTCATTTCGCGCACCCAAGATGATAGCGGTGATAATTTCGACCGCCCCAATCTTGTTCCTCATACTTGTAGAATTCTTCTTCATCATATCCCATATTATATCCATAAATTCTGCTTCTTGTTTATTCAACGCACAAGAAAGAACAAACAAATCTCTCTTTTGGACTTTGGTATTCTCTACTCGACAAAATACGAAGTGGAAAGATATTTGTGTAGTAGAAGAATACACTCATCCTTAATAAGTTTGTTTGGAGAATTTTTGGGGTTGAAGGTTCTCTTACCCGTTAAATCTGCCCAAACTCGATTCGCTTGAAAGGAGCCCATCATGATAGTTGAATTTTCAATTTCGAACCCAAACCAAGTACCCATCATCTCTCTTGTGACGGTGTAATGCCCTTCTTGGTTACGAAATTGAATTAGCCTCTTCTTTTTATCTTCAAAATCGAATGTCACTAGACATTCTAAAATCCAATCGCAGTTTTGTGGAAATCTCATTCCCACAAACATGCTCAAACCAAGATCAGTAAGATACATCCCCATTTGTTCATGGAGGCCTAAAGTCTCCAAGAAAACCAAATCAAGAAAGATCATACCATTGATTTCCAACTTATTTAGAACTTGGAATCTTTTCCCTTCTTCACACGAATGAATTGAAAAGGACAACCGTAATCTTGTTGATAATTCAGGATTTTTCTTCTATTTGCTGCTACTTTAACAATAGGCATATTGGTTTTTGAAATAAAGTTTGAAAGAAAGGTTTTTGAATGTAGAAGATTTAAGATGAAAGAATCAGAAATTTTGAGCTTTGTAGAAGGTTGTGGTGGCTATGGATTCAATCTAGACCTTTATATAGAGTTCTACTAGGTCATTGATTGGTTAAAATAGTCAATATAGCCATTTTTCCTTAAAACTAGCCGTTAATGGCAGTTTCAGCCATCTGTCGCATGTTAAATCACGATATGTAACTGTAATATTCTGCTCATGTCGAGATCGTGAAGGCCTGTCGCGATTGTGATTCTCTTCACGAAAAACAGAAAGTTTTACTACATAATGTCATGGGCGCGATCTATAGTCGCGGTCGTGACTTCTTCCATCCTTCTATTTCTTTAATTTTTAGACTTAGTCTTAGAAAAATTTAGAAAAAAAAATATGTTTAAAATAAAATAATAATTACTATATTCATACCTGGAATAATTTATGGTGAAGATAATAATTGAACATCAACGTCTTGTTGTTCAAATTTTTTTTCGAGATAAGGTTTGCATCGTTGACCATTGGCTCGAAATATTTCTCCATTTTCGGCTTTCAATTCCAATGCTCCATTGTCAAATACCTGAATAACTTCATAAGGTCCTTTCCAATTAGATTTGAGTTTTCTAGGGAACAAGCGATGTTTGGAATTATATAATAGAACTCTATCTCCAATCTTAAACTTCTTTTCCCGTAATTTTGCATCGTGCCATCATGTTGTCTTCTGTTTATAGATCTTTACATTTTCATATGATGACAACCGTAGTTCTTCTAACGCATTTAAATCCAGCTTTCTTCTTTCACCGGCTTTGTGCAAATCCATATTCAAATTCTTCAAAGCCCATAAATGACAAGCCTTTCCGTAAACCAACTTATAGGGTGTCACACTAATAGGTGTCTTAAAAGTTGTTCTGTAAGCCCATAATGCATCATTTAACTTAGTAGACCAATCCTTCCTAGAATTCGAGATAGTCTTTTCGAGAATCCACTTAATTTCTCGATTAGAAATTTCTACTTAACCACTGGTTTGAGGGTGATATGGGGTAGTAACCTTATGATGTACTCCATACTTATGCATCAAGCTTTCAAAAGTCTTATTGATGAAATGTGAACCTCCATCACTAATTATGGTCTTCAGCACTCCAAATCTACTAAATAATTGCTTAAGAAACTTAGCAACTACTCTAGCATCATTCTTACCATACGTGCTAGCTTCAACCCATTTTGAAACATAATCAACTGCAACCAGAATGTAATTATTACCTTTAGAGTTAGGAAATGGTCCCATGAAATCTATACCCCAAACATCAAAAAGTTCCACTTCTAAGATGCTTTTCAATAGCATTTAATCTCTTCGACTTATATTTCCTATTCTCTGACATTTATCACAATTTTGAATAAAATCTCTAGCTTCCTTGAACGTTGGCCAATAAAATCCGCTCTCTAAAACTTTAGCAGCGGTCTTTGCTAGTTCTAAATGTCCTCCATATATGCTATCATGGCAATGACTTAACACCGGAGTAAAGTTAGTATCATCTATACATCTTTGAATAATATCGTCAGCACATACCATAAACGAATAAGGGTCATCCCACATAAATGATCTAATATCCTTAAGAAATTTCTTCTTACCATTAGAATCTAAATCAGAGGATAAAGTATGAGTAACTAAGTAATTTGCAAAGTCGACATACCATGGACTAACAGTATGTTCAACAAACATAAGATTTTCATCTAGAAAGAGTTCATTAATATCACCAGTTTCACCTATAGGTCCCTTATCATCTTCTAAAAGAGATAAGTGATCAGCTACGGTATTTTCACTTCTCTTTTTGTCCCTTATTTCTAAGTCAAACTCTTGTAAAAGAAGGATCTACCTAATTAATCTAGGTTTGGCATCTTTCTTAGCAAACAAATATCTCAAAGTAGTATGATCTGAACAAAATATTACTTTAGACCCAATCAAATATGATCTAAATTTATCAAATGCATATACAACTGCTAACATCTCTTTTTCTGTGGTGGTGTAATTGAATTGTGCAGAAGATAAAGTGTGACTCGCATATTAAATTGCATGCAAATTCTTTTCATACCTTTAGCCTAGTACACAACCAACAATAACATCACTAGCATCACACATCAAGTCAAATGGTATAGACCAATTTGGTTTCACAATTATGGGTGATGAAACTAATGCTTATTTTAAAGTGTTGAAGGATTTTAAACAGTCATCAGAGAAATCGAACTTCACATCTTTAACTAATAAATTAGGTAAAGGTTTAGCTATAACCAAAAAATCCTTAATAAACCTTCTGTAAAATCTAGCATGGCCTAGAAATGATCTTATACCCTTAACATTTATGGGAGGAGGTAATTTCTCAATGATCTTGGTTTTCGCTATATCTGCATAAATTCCCTTCTCATCTATCTTATGACCTAAAACTATACCTTCATTTACCATAAAATAACATTTCTCCTAATTCAATACCAAATTAGTTTCTTCACATCTAGCAAGTACTTTATCCAAATTTTCTAGACATTTCTCAAAAGAATCTCCATATACTGAGAAATCATCCATGAAAACTTCCATAATATCCTCAACATACTTACTAAAAATAGCTGAAACACACCTTTGAAAAGTAGTCGGAGCATTGCACAACCCAAAATGCATTCTTCTATCAGCAAATGTACCAAATGGACATGTAAAAGTGGTTTTTTCTTGGTCATCTGGCTTAATATGAATTTGAAAATATCCAGAGAATCCATCAAGAAAACAGTAAAATGCATGACCTGATATCCTTTCTAACATTTTATCTATAAATGGTAAAGGGAAATAGTCTTTCCTAGTGGTTGCATTTAATTTTTTGTAATATATGCAAACTCTCCATCCAGTTGTTGTCCTAGTAGGAACTAAGTTACCCTTTTCATTCTGAACTACAGTAATAACTCCCTTTTTTGGAACATATTGAACAAGACTAACCCATTCACTATTTGAAATCAGATAGATAATTCCTACATCTAGCAACTTAATAATTTCCTTTTTAACAACTTCCTTCATGTGAGGATTTAATCTTTTTTGCCTTTCTATTTTAGGTTTACTATCATTTTCCAAATTTATTGAATGCATTACTATATTAGGGCTAATCCCTCTAATATCGGAAATTTACCAACCAATACTCCTTATTCTACCCTTTATTATCTCTAATAATGCTTCTTCTTTCACACGAGATAACTTACTAGAAATGATAATGGGTAAGGTATTGTTGCTTCCTAAAAATGCATACTTCAAATGACTAGGAAATTGCTTCAATTCTACTAAAGGTGGTTTATCAATAGAAGGTGGTGTAGGATCATCTTCTCTAACTAATTTTTCGGTTTCAGAGGAATATTCTAAATTTTCAAGGGATTCAGATGTTGACTCTTCATGAGATGTAACATGACAAATTTCATCTACTCATGTATCAATAAAGTTATCAATCATGTAGTAACCACAAAATTTATCCCAATGTATATTGGTAAATATTTTAAACACAAATAAAATAATAACAAACAAATATATAAATAATATAAAAATAAAAACATACCATAGTCTCCGAATATTTGATCTCTAGGAACGCACTTGGCTTCCCTAGCAACGTCGCCAAAAATTGGATCGTAAGATTTTGACAATACTTGTTCCGATAGGCTTATATTCGGTAACAGTGCCAAAAACTTTGTTCCCCACCTTTCTACCGATAAGATAAAAGTTCAAAATATGAACAGGGAAGGGATTCAATTTTAAAGACCAACTAGAGTTTCGGAGTAAACGAAAATAGGGAATTTGTTTGGATGGGTTTGGATGATATACGGATGAATAGATAGATGTATGAACAGACTAGAGAAAATGTAAAATATATAGATCTTTTCTAAGAACAAGTTTAGTAGAGAAAAACATACAAAATCATCAAAAATATTTTGTACACTAGATAACTTCAACAAATACGGTCCTAGATGCCCTAATATTCAATCATTCACCGTAGAGTAACACATGAGATGACTTTTCTAAGTCTAGGGTAAACGAATTATGACACTTATAAGAACCTGGATAACTATAATGCTATGCTTAGTACGGGTCGCTCTCACATTGCCATATTTAGCAAGTTACACAGATCCAGTGATTATACACAATCTTGTTAACCCCGAAATCACTTTTAAAGTTAACTTGAAAGCATATAACCTAATTAAAATAAATGACGTAAGACAAAATATTCGTTATGACACATAGATATATCATAAACTTCGAAATAGAAAGTATAAGTAGAAAACAAAGTAAAGTTGCAAGGTATGCAAGTGAAAGCTAAAGTTGATCAAACCGTATCCACTCTTTAATGGGAGTTGTCGATTCCCGCAATTCCTACATCTACTTTGAATTCGGTCTCGACTAGTACAGAACCTCCGCTAGGATGCTGTTCTTTGTAAATATTGAATTAAAGAATGTTGAAGAACGAAAACTTTTATTGATAAGTGCTTTGTAATTACACTCATACAACAATCGCTCAAATTTGTGTAGAAATATAGTGATCGAAATAGGACTCGAATCACTAATACATTTTTCTCGCTAAGACTTTAAAGGTAGAGAAATCTAGATATTTTCACTCTCTATCTATACATGGATACTATCTATTGTCCACTCTATGTCATGACATACCATGCACCATGAAATTTGTTGAATCTGAACTCTATTTATAGAGTACGAAGGGTTGCATCTATCCAAACGAAGAGTCGTACCATTGGCGAAGGGTTGCATCACTTCAATATGATTGGATGCAAAAATTCATCCTCATCCACAATGGAAAGGCACCTTTTCATGATTGGTTGACTTCCAAAAGGTGTCTTTTTGGTTGGTAGTTGATGGCGATTGATGGCAATTGATCGTTATTAACTGCGGTTGGTAGTTGAAAAGAGATAACCAATAACCGTCACAAGTCGTGACCGCAAATCACATGTCATGATCGTGAATAATGATTTGTAACTTTCTGTTTATGAAGAGTAATAAGTCATGACCGCGAATGGTTGTCACGATCGTGAACCATGCTTTTCTTCAAAATTCTTCTTTGCAACTTTGCCAATCTTTGACAACTCCGATCCTAAGCCAAATCCTTGTATTTCACGCATCTGTTTGCACCTTTTTCACTCTTTTTCCATAGAATTCCATCTTTGATCATTTTACTCCCAAGATTCACCTAGTTTTTGCACTTGCTTAAAAAATAACTACATACCACGTGAAATCTTTTATATAAAGTATAAAATGAAACAAAACCATATCGTTTTATAATTTAAAATGTCATGATAATAAGTGTAATTATACATTTATCAGGATGGCCCACTAAGACATAGCTATTCTGGTTCGGGATAAGTTGGTTACTTCTTATTGGATCACATTAAATTACATCTATAGAAAACCACGTTTCTTAATTGTGCATATTCGAACTTAAGTCATTTTCGTGTTTAAAGTATGATTTAACACGCATGCGGAAAGCAGTAAATCCATACCTAAAGCAATAAATAAATGCGAGAAAATAAAATTGCAAAACCTTGGGGGATGCAACCGCCCATCTAATCTATAAACTACATTCCTTTAATCATAATTGCAATACCCGAAGGAAAATAATATCCCAGGAATACATCTAACCTAATCTACCTGCATCCACAATTTTAGCACAAGGGATAAGACACAACATAAATATTTACACATATGTTCGAATTAATTTTGAGGAGGCTCGTGATAATTAAAATATCAGAGATTAAAAATTCTTATTTTAGGAGAAAACAGTTCATTTTATACACGGATTTGTTGCTTCTTTTTAGTTAGTGAAAATGATTGCATGTAAAAAATGTGAGGTCTATTATCGGAGAATAATTTTAAATCCCTTCGTGGGGTTATTCTAACATGAATATTGGAGGATCTCCACAATTGAATAATTAAAAGAATAGATAAAAGAATAAAAGAAAACTTAGATAATAAAAGAAATAAGTAACAATTAAATAAATAAATTAATTAAAAGAAATAATAAAAGAAAATTTAAACAATAAAAAGAATAAAATAAATACTAGGTGGACATGTAGAAAAGAAGAAGATGAACAAATCACAGAAAAAAGCAGCTCTAGGAACTCAAAGGCTTACCATTTCAGCACGAATCCACTTCAACGAATTCGCTGGATCTCCATGGATGTTCCTCGTTTGTTTTTTGTTTGTGATTTGTGAAAGAAACCGATTCAAAAATATTAGATGAGAAATTCAAATTTGTTTTAGGCCCGAAAATAATTGGAGTTTTTTAAAAGAAAAATAATTGTGCCGTTGTCAAAAGGCTAGAACTATTTCATACTTTTTTTTGCAGAAAATCCCCGCTTGAAAAACTAAAAATTCCCCCTATTTATAGGAAAAACGGGTTTGGCTGAGTCTGCCGGTGAACTGATAGTTCGCCGGCTTAGCAATTCACTGGCGAACAGGGGAGTTCGCCAGGAACTATCCCCCCTTTTCCTTCCTTTTTTATTATTTTTTATATTTTTATTTTTATATTATTTATTATCTTTTCATTAATTAACTAAAACTTGTTTAAGTATTTAATTAATTTATTCTGAACTCTTAAACAATTATTCAGGTCCTTAAAATCTTTATTTAAGCTTATAAGTATTTACTTAAGCCTTTTAAATAATTTTTAAGGTCCTGAATATTTATTTAGGCCCCAGAATATTATTTGGTGACGAGGAGAGCTCCCATTTGAAGATCGCTGGATAATTGAAATTTGTGAGATTCAAGGATTAAATCCCGAAAAGCCGTCATCATTGAACGCGCGAGCTAGTACAAAATCTCGTGCTCACACCGGTGCATGCTTTCATTTCTTTTTTATTACCGGCTTGAAGTTGGGGTTTAAATTCAGCTTATGCTTCGTCACTTCTGGTTTGACCCCTATTAGATCATCAGTAGACCAGGAAAAGGTGTGTTGTTGGTCCATCAGCATGCATATGATCTTCGCCTTTGCATCATTGTATAGATTTTTAACAATGTTTAGTGATCGATCTACCCAACTTTTAGCTCCTCAAGCTCTTCGACCACCTTGATTTTCTCCACCTTTTCCGAATTGTCATCTTCCTCGATCAAGAATGACTCTCTGTGGAGAGAGCCAAGTAAGTCTCTTGTGCTACCTAAGGGTTTCTGATTACCACTACCGTTCCTTTCATAGTTGGTATAAAAAATATCAAGTCCATAGGAGATATAAGCATTCTAGTTTCCATTTGGAATGGTCTTCCCAAGATAAATTTAAATTTGATTGGTATGTAGGCAATTGTAAACTCCACTTCGCCTTGAAATTTGTGTTTGAGGCTGTCCATTTCTACTTCCAATGTTACTTCTCCCAATGATTGTATGGTCTGCCCATTCAATCCAATGAGCGATGAACATCCCACCTGGTTCTTAAAATGATACACTTTTAACTTCTCTAGTACATTTTTTATGATGATATTTACCGAGCTGCCAGTATCTTACAAGATCCTCCTCACAGTGAAATTCTCCTCAGTTGCCTCCACCATAATTAGGTCTGCATGCAGCTTTTCAACTAGGGAATTCTTTTGACATGACTTTAGAATGTTCACTTGAAAATCCACATTTATCTTTTTGCTTATGGAGGCTTTAGCTCTCTTCTTAGGTGATTCGAACTCCAGTCCACTCGCAATCACCATTATCACTCCTTTTGTTCTGTTGGCTTTTTTGTCTACCTAGACATTTTTCTCATCATAATTGTCACTCTTCCTATCTTGCTTCCTCGACATTCCTTTGACAAACTGGCTGAATTTGCTCGCCTTAATTAATTCATGCATAATGTCTGACAATCGTTTGTGTGGCGGCCTTTGGCTCTGTGGTACTCATAGTACTTATTTGTATCTCTTCCTAACGTGGATCTTAGGGAACCTTATGTTCTTCTTTTTCGCGGTTTTCTTGATTGATATCAAGATCTGGCTAAGAGATGTATTGAGTTTGGGATGGTCCTCATCTCGGTCTTGGTAGCCGCCTCCTCCTCTACTGGAATTGCCTTGACTCTTCTTCCTTCTATCATCGTATAGGGATCAATCATCATTTCTTGAATCTCTTCCCTAGCTTTCTCTCCTTTGATTGAAGTTCATTTCATCCGCCGGGATTAGACCTTTCACCATGCCTAACATTTGTTGTCGGCTATTTAGATGCCTAATTAAAATGACATTTCATAAAAATCTGTTTCTTGTTCCTTTCAGCATTGCTTCATTGGTAGCGTTGAAATCTAAATCCCTCACTTCTAAGCAGGTTCTGTTGAACCGGTTGTAGTAGTCATGAAGGCTTTCCTCATGTCCTTATATGATACCATGCAAGCTTCTTATGCCTAATCCAATTAGGATAGAACACATGAAAAGCTTGCAGAACATGTCACTTAATTTATCACAGTTGCCTATAGAATTCAGTGGTAGCGTTGTCAACCATTTGGCAGTTAGCCCCTCAAGGGTAAAAGAGAAATATCTCTATATATACGCTTTCGTCACTCCAGCCATCTCCATTCTATTTCTGTAATTGCCTGCATGGTAATTCGAGTCGTCTTTGCCTCTATATTTGTCAAAGGTAGGTAAGAAAACCATCTAGGGCAGGGGCTGGTGTAGAATATTCCTTTTAAATGGCAAGAAATTAGTCTTTGAGGTCGCCTCTTAATAAGGAACTGCTAGCTTGGCGAAAACCTTCTTGGATTTCTTCCCAAATTTCGGATCATCATCTTCTTCGCCACTTTCAACTTCTATAAACCTCTTAGCCTTCTTCATTTTAACAGGTGACTCGGGTGGTGCGCTTGATCCCAAATTTTGTATTGCGGCCAAAGATGGCCCAATGTCTCCAACTGGTATATTTCTATCTTTCATAGCAGTCACTAGCTCTTGGAGTAGTGATAATTTGTAGATTGGTTTATGGAAGCCTTGTCAAAATTTGGTTGGTTTATATTCTTCTAGTGGGAAGATAAAAGGGGTGTAGAATGAACGAGCAAATTTGTAAGAGGTATTATTGGTGGTGACCAACAGGATTGTCGATTGGTTGTAAAATTGGGCTGGCATAAGCCCTATAGAAACTCTTTTCAAAGTCTTCCATTAAGTTGCACGCGGATATCGGCTCCCGCTTGGATATCTTCAATCCGGCTTTATTCAAATTTCCATAAATTACACATGTCATGTAATAACTATCAAGCACAGACTTTCTGTAGGTCTCAATCTCCTCAAGGGTCATGTTGTAATTTTGTTGTGGAGCTAGGAGAGGGTTGTTACCCTCCAAATGTCTGCCACCCAGGGAGCTACTCGTCGTCGTGAATGGCGACACTCCATTAGACGTCATCCCCTTTGCGAGAGGAGTAGATGTTTGATTTTAATGATTGCCCCCTTTCCAGGTGTTAGCTCCATCACCGTTCCCAATGTGGGACATGATTCACTAACTGCTTGGGGAAGTTTTCCAATCGCCGAAATGTTCTTTGTATGAACTGAGATTCTCACCTGAGAAAGAAAATTTAGTCCATGCTCACTGGGCCAATGAAAGATTAGTCCTAGAACGTGGTTCTACGCGTTAATACTTTGACTGAGATTCTCCTTAAGCTCATCTTCTTGGTTGTTGAAGGTTCCTGCAAAACATAAGTGGTTGCTATAGGGGACTAGCTGTGTGAACGACGTAGCCTCTCTAATGCTTAAGTTAGATAGGATTTAAGAGAGGAGGCAAGGAGTTTTAGTGTTAAGAATAACGTACCTTTGAATGGTGACCCAAGTGGTTCTTTTATAGACTTTGTGTAACTTCTAATTAGTTTAGGAGAGAGAGTTATATCCCAAATAGATCTCTTGCCTAAATAGATATTTATCTCCTCAATAGGATAGATTTTGTTCCTGTACAAGGGAAGTCCTAATTAGGACAAACTACCTTTATTGCGGATAAGCTTTAAGAAGTAGAATCTGGGTAGGATTCTATTCCTTAGTTAACGGGATCTCTCTAAGCGATATAATCGACTTGGCTTGATAGCCACCTAACCCTATCCCTTGTTGAGATAAGGTTAAACTTGATCTTCTTCAGTACATTGAGGTGACTTGATCTGCCTGGTTGCCTAGAATGTGATGGACACGTGTCTAGCGATATTTGATCAAGTTATCAATTAGCAACGTCGAGACACATGAAAAAAACCAATATTCAAATAACTTTATAACAACTAAAGTCGCGGCTCACAATTTGTAACCATGCATAGGGTGTGAATTCACAAACAAATTTCCTTTTACCTATACTTTTGTTGCAAGTATTCCTTCATCTATAATGGCTAAGAAAATCGTGCGCAAAAAGGAATTTATGATTTTGATAGCCCTCTCTCAGTCCATCCATTATTTTAGTAGCATCATCGTGACATTTAAGTGACTTAATGCAGACATGGTCTATAATAATGTTGTGAACTGAAATGTTTGGTGGATCCCATTTAGTTTAATTTAATATAATTGTTGCTGTAAATGTATGGTATACCAAATTTTTTATGTGTACTTCTTTTTCAATTTGCCTACTTGTAATTCATATGATTACATTCACAATTGTTGGCTAATTTTTTTGTAATAAAATACCCAATCAGATCATAAAAAAGTTGACATTTGATTTTGCAGTAAAAACTAAAAACAGTAATCTTTTGTACAAAAATCCTAGAAGGTGGCAGTGTTCAATCACTAATTTATCAGCTTGTTCATGCTTCAAACGACACAATCATTTCATGTATTAGTATATGCTCGATTTCTTTTGATTTCTTGTCGGTCTTTTACCAAATTTTTAACAAAAACACATTTTGGATTTCTTAACCTCTCTTTTTCTATGTTATTACTTGATAGTAAAAGGGGGACAAGGAGCCAGGGGCACCCATATTTGACGAGTTGTTGAAGAAAATATGACTTATTAGATAGTATTGTACATATTATCTACTTTGAGCTAGATAATAATATGGATCAGCTTCAATTTGAATGAAATGTATTGTAATAATGATAAATTATATCATTAAAATAGAATAATGGTTAATGAGATATCGAAATTTAAAATTTGAATTCTTGTTTGATTTATTCATAATGGTTTGTATCAACATTAATCAATTAAATTTTTTGTAAATCACCATTATGTTATGTTGTGGTTACAAGGTTTAATATCCATCAAACCTAATTATAACAATGTTAAGGACTTTATGCCGTTGATCCTTTATAAACCCTCTCATTTGTAGCCTTGATACTGACTTTCAACATTGTCGAGAAAACAGCTGGTAACTTATTGTTTTTGTGGATTAAATTCTGGTTTTCATACTAATCAATCCTTCAAAAAGTTCTCATTCCTTTTAATAAGCAAGGCTGTACTGTTTCATGTCTCCGCAATAATCTTTGTTTTTGTTAAAGGTTTGAGTATTTATTTATTTATTTGTAAAAAGTTCTCGCTATTTTTTACAGATGTTTTTTCACTAGCTCTATTCCAAGTCCTATGAAATCCCAGAAGAAAAACCGTGATCTTGCAAATATACTATCAAAAATAGGAAGTTCAATTGCAAACGTACAGCAAACTCTTTTTCCTTTTCTATTTCTGCTTTCGCGACCTAGTTCATTGGCCTAATAATCCTGACTCATCTATTGCCAAGGTGAACGGTTTCCCCTTTTATAACAGTTGAAAATAAAAGTTTAACCAATGTTTTAAAAATCGTTATAATCGGGATTTTTAAGAACACCGCCACGATTTCCCCTAGTCGGACGGTCCTAGGCGTTTTGATCGATCAGGCTGGTTAGGCCGGTGCCTTGGCTGCTTTATTGATAAATTTTCTGACTTGTGTTTTAAAAAGTGATGCGTATACAGGATTTTTCAGAACTTTAATATTTATAAAATAAATTCACCACTTCTTGTATCCGAATATATATAAACAATTACATTTTACTTTAGAAAATTTTAATATAATTAATATTAAAATATTTATTTGTAAATAAACACTTTTTGAAAGCTTGTCATCGCTTATTTGTAAATCCGTTCAAGTGCCGCCTGACTCCCTCCTATATCTAGCGCTTTTTAAAACATTGAATTTAAGC
>CATIWQ010106049.1:0-11076 GCA_949673415.1 Euphorbia schlechtendalii
ATTAAATATGAAGTTGAAGTAACATGTTTTACGACAATTTGATATTCATTAGTAAATTATATATATGGTTCAGTCATGGTATTTGGATTGTCACTTCCTTCTCTTCTCTTCGGACTGATATTTCATATTTGCTTCTCTTTATTTAGTTAGTAGTGAAAATTCCTGGTCTTGAACAAGTTTTGCTATTATGAACTTATGAATTATGTTTTTAAAGTATTGTATTATTTTAATGGGTAATGGAGAAGCTCGAATCCTTAATGTGTATGGATATGGGACAAAAAATTTCCCTAAAACCTTAATAAATATTGCATTCCCTGATTAGATATGATCCATTAACAATCCTATTTGGTTTGTTAGCATTGGTTGATGAGATATAGGTATACCGGACCCAATGAGACCTAATTATGTAGTAGTAGACTAAGCCAAACCCATCCTACGAATAAAGCTCAGATTAGATCGGATTTTTATAAAATAATCAAAAACACAAGTCAGGCTGCATGCCTAACAGTTAGTTTTTTAATAAAAAAGTTATAATATTCATAATAAAATAATTACAAATACATTTGTTATATTAGCAAAATAAATTGAGTTTGTATGTTAAAATTTACCAAAGAAATTGAAATATTCAACAACATATTTTTTTTAATAGGATTATATATAATATAAATATATATTTTAAACATTAAATATTTTTCTAGACCAGATTTGGATTTTAATATAAAAAACAAGCATGTTCTATAATTTACTCGACACTGTTCGGGATTGAGCTTAGTCTATTTTTCAATTAATTTGTCCAAACTTACAATACAAAGGACTGACGTGGACGAGTTCCTTTTGAACAATGGGACCGTGCGCCCAGGTCTGATCTCATTTACTGGCGTGCCAAATATAATTGAAATTTTTTAGTTTTTTTACCCTAAAACAAAAGTGGTTAGATGTTCGAGTAACCACATTGAAAGTTAAAAGTAGTTTTGGTTTCTTTAAATTTTTTTTTTCTTTTTTCTTTTTTTGCTTATTTTGTGGTTTTGTTTTCCCTTAATTAAATTTTCGTTAATCATTATTTATAAAGTACAATTATTATAGCATTTTGTCTTCATAAAATCTTGGTTAACCTGTCATTATATATATATATATATATATATATGAAAGAGCAAAAACAGAGATAAAGACAAACAAAAGGGCCTTCTTTTTATATAGTACAGATTAATTTATAAATTCATATCAATATTTAAATAAATATATAAATAGTTTATTAAATCAGCACGCCTGGACTTGATTTTCTCCCTAAAATACCCATTAAGATTCTCAAATAGAATCTATAGTATAAATTTCTAAAAAATAACAAGCCAAGGTTGTATACCATCCAAATTAAATAAAATTAAAAAGTACAAATATGGTTAAAAATACATCATGGAAAATAAACTAAATTAAAATTCTAATAGCTAGTTTTCCAACATCTCATATATGATTCAAAACATAAATCAAATCAATCATTTATAATTAAGAAATGTCACGAGCAATCAGCATCGAGCGCCTTTCTTGCAGCTCAAGACGCCGGAGCCACCGGTTAGGGTGCCGACAAGGGTAGATGGTCTAGCACTCAAGCTCGAAGCTTTGGCGTAGCTAGAAGAGGCTCCGGCCCCAGAAGGAACGAAAAATGCGCCATTCAAGTAGAGGTCACCTTCCGATCTCCAATTCCAGTTCTTCCATTCACTTTGCGGTGCATCCTCGTGTTTAGTCACCTGAAACCGTCATTGCACGTAATGACTTTAACTATGTTCCATATTTTAAGGGTGGGTAGTTAAATTAGTTAATGGATGTGATGTGAGAAAATTTATGGGTTCAGTTAGGGGTTAGTTCAGTTACCTCTTTGCTAAACCTAATGTCAGGTGCAAGAAATCTGTTGCCTTGGCTGTTGATGGTTGGGTTTGCACTTCCTCCAATGGCATACATTTCCCAATGGGTATAGTCATTGTTGACCACATGAAAATATCCATGCCTACACCTGCATTTTTTTTTAACATTTAAAAAAACCATTAATTATGCTTCATGTCCACCTAATTTACCAATTTTTTAAGGAAAAGTTAAATGTCAAGCTCAAAGTGTTACAGTTTGGAATTTAAGAAATATTTATTATGATTCAGGACAGGTTTGAGGTTGTAGTTCTGCTTTTCTAAAAGGTATGAAAAAAATATTTCTTTGTAAAAAAAAGTTCCGGCAACTAATGCATTGTGCTTTCTAGTATAATAACCGTAAAATTATACTTGGATGATTGACATAAATATCATGTCAATTCTCCGAGTATAACCATACTATATATATATATATATATAAATACCTTTTCTACGGTTACCATACTAATATAACACGATTCATTAATTGCTCTGCTAATGCAACATAAAAGCAAATACTTACTTACAGGACGCGTTTATACTGGCCCAAAATAGACCATGCCCGACACAAAGATGTTATATGTAATAGTGAAAACTGAGAAGGGTAGTAGTTTGAGATTACCTTGGCATTCTTTGAACAAGGCCTTCACCAAAGTGATTAAAGGCAATAGTGACTTGCATATTCTTGTCCTTAACAAAAGAATCACTATGACCCAAAAGCATAACTTTATCATGATGAGTCATATAATTGTTAGAAATAGTAATAGCAGTGGACCCATAAATAGCATCAATCAGGCCGTCCATACAATTGGACAGAGAATTATGATCCACCCAAACATGGCTACCCCCAAATATACTCACTCCATCACCGTCCGATATAGTCCTCCACCCGTAGTGCCGTGGGGAGTCCCGCACGTAAGCATTCCCGCCTTGCTTACAATCATGTATATGCAACCCATGTATGATAATATTTGTAACGAATTGAATAGTAATGCATGGGCCCCCTGCAATATGAACACTGGCCCCCCTGCCGTCTATTGTCTTGAACGAATTCATGATTAGCTCTTCTTTTAGTTTGATTGTCATGTCGCGGTTGAATATGATCCATAACGGCTCGTCCTGAATCACGGCATGCCTTAAAGTCCCGGGCTTTGGGTTGACCGGGTCGTCGTCGCTCGAGTCCGTGACCACGTAGATTTTTCCGTCCCGGCCGCCCAGCGCGTTTTTCCCGAACCCGATCGCGCAGTCGGCTAGGCGCTGACGGTTTTTCTCCCAGTTCGGGTCGCACCGCCAGCAGTCGTCGATTGGGTTGCCCGTCCCACAGGAAAAGTAGCCGAGATTTCTCCGGGCAGCGGAAGCATTGATTGCCCTGCAATGCATACGTCGAATAAAGTAAACGCGAGTCGATGAAAATGTACTGTACTAAACTGAATTGAACAAAAAAAAGTTGAAAAAGAACGTAACTTCGTAATGCCCAAAAAATAACTGGAATATCATGAAAACTATATACATTCTGTTGATTTGAAAAATATACATTCTGTTGGTTTTCAAAAAATCTACATTCTGTTGAACTGAGTTGATTTGAACTGAATTACAGATAAGTTACCTGTGAACTTCCTGGGAGACGTGGTGGGGGTTTTGAAGAGCGGAGGAAGAAATGAGGGAAATTAGGAATAGAAGGGAGAAGAGGGGAATGAGAAGAAGAGAATGGATTAATGGCATTTTGTTTGATTAAATTGGGAGTTTTAGAAGAAAGGGTTTTGAGTGTGGAAGAAAGGAGGGAGGGGGAGGAGATGTATATAAAGGAAACAAAAGGGCACTGTAACATTAAGAAAAAGAAATCAAAAGAGTAGGAAGGAAGAGCTTCGTGATTTCAGGGATGATTGGGAGTGCTTTTTATTATTTATTTAACTTAAAGACTGACAGTATAATATGCAGTAAAGTTGTAATTAAAGATTGCAATTTTGATTCTCTGTTCATGCAATTCAAGAAGAGTTGAGCATATATGCAATATTTTTAAATTTTACGCTGAAGTTTTGACCATTTGTAATTGAGGTTACAGATAGTATGCTATTAAAGTTATACATTACATTTGGTCTAGTAGTCACAGCTTCCTCCTAAAATAAAGAAAGAAGTTGAGAGTTCTATTTCGAGTTTCAAAAGGATCTTAAAAATTAAATGTTTTTTAATTTTTTTTAAAGTTATAAATTAATTTATATAATTTATTTTAAACCATTTTAATGTTTGATTAAGTAAAAGAGGAATACATTGTCATCTAATTACATGTACTAAATGTCAATTAATTATGTCATGATTTCTTCTACTTATAAGTTTTTATGGGTCGTTTTATCAAACTACAAGCCATTTTGATGTGGTTTTCTCGAGACCCTACATGTTGATGTCGAAAAAAATACATCTGACAAAATTTTTCTTCAAACTCCTTTAAAAACACATTTGCAATACCATTTAAATTTAATAATGGTTAAGATTTGTCTCACCATTAAACTTTTCCCAAATTGAGTTATACAAACTATCGATACATTAATTGCAAGAGAGTAGAAAATATAATGAGAAAACCAATGAGGTTGGTTTAAGTGTTAAATATATTGGTATCACTTAAATAAAGTTTCGAGTTCGAATCTTATAAACGAGAAAAAATCCTCATTAAAAAATCCATTTACCATAGCAATTTGCACGATCCAAGTCAGGTTTATATGTGATCGGGGAAATATTCCAATGAACCAAATCAACTATTAAAGAAAATATATTGAAAAAAAAGTACACCTCAAATATCCAAGCAAAAAGATCTGTCGCCTGCCTACTTTTGTTCATTTTCAATTGCCAATTAATGTACTGACTAGTTGCTCACTATTAGCTACCCCTAAAAAATTCTCATATAATCAATTCAGGTTACAGTGTCATTCTGGTAATTTTCTTTTAATTTTTAAAATATTGATTGTTATCATGTTAGATTCAGTTTCAACAAATTATACCTTTCCCTGAAAAATAACGTAAATTTGAATTCAGTGTAATCTAAGCTCGTGATCATATTAAATAACTTATACTGAAGTAACTTCACTATATCTTTACTATTATAAAAATGTATTTTAGGTTTTTTTTACTTATTGAAAAACAAATAATTTAAATCGTAACCAATATTTTTATTTTGACCAAAATTATAAGCAGATTAAAATGAAAGAAAATTGTGCCCAATACTGCAATCAATCCTATCAGCAAGTCAAATAATTCCAGCTCATCTACATTATCCGGTTTCTATAACTAAGATAAAAATTTTCTGCACATTTAAATTATATATTGACTAAATAAGCAAGTCAAACACCGATAATGTAATAGAATTAACATGTTAAGATTTACGTAATTTCATTTGCTTTTGTTACATAACTAAATCAAGGTAAGATTTTATATTTTAACTTATTAATATGCGTACTTTTCTTAGTTAAGTTGATTGAGATAGGGGCAATGAACTTTAATCACTACTGATTCTTCAATCAACCTGTAGATGTTATATTTTAATATCTTAATTGACACATTGATAGAAATAAAACTATTTTCCAATCCGAGTCAGATATATCATCTCAAGTTTTGATAATTTTCTATATAATCATGTGCAAACAGACAATTGAATATAGATTGCTAAGTTATCAATCTAGTAAGATATAATATTGAAACTCTCGTAAATTATTTTACTCTTTAAAAATAATCAATTTTTAAAATACAATTTCAAAATCAAATTAAAATGTCTTGTCTACCTACAATATCATTATTATGGATCTTTATGATACAAACTATATAATAGTAGAATACAATCAACTAGAGATGCTCTAAGAAATCACTAATCCTTGAAAATTTACTGATGTATAAGTCAATATTGTAGTTGAGAGTGAAAGTATTGAACTAGAGAAAAGAATTCAAATGGCTCTCCCTTTGTTATCGAGGACTTGTTAGGGCATCTCTAACCCCACGCTTTCAATTTCACTTCAAATTCTAATTTATTTTATAATTTGAAATTGCTACAGCGTTTTTTTTCTAACCATACTCTTCATTTTTCATTTCAAATTTTAAAACCACAACTATAAAAATAATAATAATTTTTAAAAATTAAAATCAATTAAGTTTTTTAAAAAATAACAGAAATATTAACATTCTAAATATATATTCAAAGTAAAAGAATCTAAAAAAATAAAAATTTTGAAGTCGGGAGCGGTGTCACTTCAAATTTGAAGTGACATTATTAACACTTCAAAATTTGAAATAAAAAATGAAGTAGGGAACTCCATTTCATTTTCAGCTCCAAATCTCATTTTAAAGCGGGATTGAAAATGTCCTTATTTGTGAGATTATAACTCCTTGAAGAGGAGTGTTGAGGCTCAACCTAGCTCCTTAATGTATGAATCCTGATTATTACTAATTTTTTTACTAGGAGATGAGATATTGATTTTTATAACTTGGTATATGCCGAGTGTCGAATAGATTTTTCTCTGTCATGGAACCTTTAAGGTAATTTTCTCCGTAGCTACACGCTATCTTAATCATATATCATATCGGTTTTAAACATATACAAATTTAGTAGGGTTAAGAATCTATTATGCATAAATAATATATTTAATAATTACTCATTTTATATATGTTGTAATTTTTATAACACTTGTAAGTAATTATTTCACGTTGAAAAAAAATAGACACTTGCATGTGAAAAGCTAAGCTATCTAGGCATATACCCTAGTATTTATTTATTTTGACTCTGGGTTATTATTAAAATGTCTACACTTTTTTTGGTAATAATTTGAGTTCACGTTTAATGCTTATAATTTGAGTTCACTGACTATATATTACTCCTTCCTTGAATCCTGGTAAAGAATTATAATTTAAATTTTGACAATTTGAAAGAATTGATTGTGAACAATCATTCATTATACCCATGATGTCCTACTCACCCCCGTGATGGCCTTCCCTAGTCTACTTGTTATATTTTTTACAAGTTTAATTGATGAATTTATATTATATACGAAGAAGGAAAATATAACCCGACCCAAATCTGAAGAATAACGGAGTTTTGTTAGAAGAACAGGAGTTGATATTCTTAATAATATATCCAATGAAATTTGGTTTGAATCCAACCCGCCCGTCCAATACTAAATTAGAAGCGGTCTTATAAATTTTGGACTCTAAGGGAAAAGTATACATTTTACTTATAATTAATTAGAATTAATTTTTAATATATTTTTTAATTGTAAAATTACCACTATATATTTTAGCCATTATCAAATTATGTTGAAAAGTGTATTAAAATATTGTTTTGATTTTCCAAAAGTTTTCTACCTGACAAAAAAGTAGTATGATTATGAAATTAGTCTAGGCAATATATAAATTTACAAAATTAAAAACAAAATAAATAAAAATAACTTGCTAAAATAATTCAATTATAATAGAAAGAAAACATGGTACATAAATTAGTCAAAATTGTTACTTTTGGAGCCCTTGAAACTGATTGAGGCCCCTATACATAAATGCTGTAAAGCCAGCTATATGCTAATTGTTATTAAGAGAAACAGTAAAATGAATTAAAAATAGAAGCGTAAAATTTACCCAATGCCAATAGCTAAAATAATGAAACCGGAATTAACTGGCAAGGCGGAAAAGGAAGAGCGCTGATAGAGGGAATTATATGCGTCTGTCTAATCATTTACATTATTAATAGCCATTTTTCTAGTATCACAATAAGCTTTTGGATTCTTTGGGCCCCCTTTGCTTAAGAAGCTTTTAAACATCTTTTAAACTTTATAAAACAAATCTTAAGGTGCACCAAAATTATAAAGTGTAATATCTTGATTTATTAATTACAAAAATATATTTTTAAGAATGAATATTCACTTTAATTTTTATGTTTTTAATGTTTTGATTTTACATTTTTACACTCTTATATTTTGATTTTACTTTTTTACACTCTGTATATATGCATGTTATACATCTATTACATGTACATGTGTTGTGTGTGTGTGTGTGTATATATATATATATATATATATATATATATATATTCATGTTTGTCTCTCCTTCACCTAAATTGTTCTAACACATTTGTTATATAAAATTTGAAACAGTTTTTACATGATAATGTAAAATTGAAACTCGAGAGAGATTTTTTTATAATTTGATAAAAGCTTAGATGAAATTTATATATTGTATCATAGACATTTATCTAAAAATCCCAAATATATGTGAATTATAAATAACAATTTTGGTGCGGTTCTTGAACCTGCAACCCAATGTTCAAACAAAGATAAATTTATGATTACTCTAAAATCCTGAATAGTTCTAAAGCCCATGTAAGTGGAAGATGTAACTGTATTTTTTTGAAAAGTCACGTTTTATTGTTCTATTTTTCAAATTTCCAACTTGTCTATATATGAAGCTGACAGCATTTATATGACATTTTATTATAACTTAAAAAAATCTCACTCTATTAGTTTTACTCTTGTTTTTAAGATGTTTTTTATTTAATTTCATGGATAAATTATTTCATTTGCAAAATTTGGTCGTCTCCTAAATATACATCAATGAAGTGCACATAGATAACAAATAAAGGCCTCGGTGAATTGAATTGGAAATGCACCATGCAATTGAATGTTATTGATATCAAGGCCCATTAAGGGCCCAAATAACACATCTTAGCCCAGAACACGGCTCAGTTAAATCACTTCGGCGTGAACACGCGCTGAAACCATCTAGGCATGGTAGCGGTGCTAGATCAAGTCCTAGACGAAAGGTCCTCAGCATTTCCCCATACTCATGTCGAAGACATAGTGCCGAGGTCATCCCTTCAGCAACACCCTCCATGTATGAGCTGAAACACCCTCGGCACCACCCACGCTGATTAGGCACACTCCTATCTCTCAACTGTCGCCTTAAATGCAAACTTGACTGGCAGGTGTGAATCATTTAATGCTCTGACAGTGGAAAAGACTCTCAAGCGGCTTGCCACTTGCGCACAGCTTGCAGGCGGGCCCCGCAGGCCATCATTATATGAATTCCTATAAATAGTAAGGCAATCTCCTACTTTCAAGGTAACTGCTACTTTGAGAATACACCCTTATCACCTCTCCCAAATCGCTAAATTTAGCATCGAAGGGTCTTTACCGGAGACACTTCAGGCCGGAAACTTGTTTTGCAAGATCCGGGGACGTTGAAGACAGCAGACTTCACTTGACGGATATCAAATTGGTGCAGTGAGCGTGGAGTACAACCCGGAATCATGACTACTCCCCCAAACAAGCCAACAAAACCTCCTCTCACTCCGGGAACCGTTTTGTTCTTGGACACACCGGAGCCTGGAAACAAAGCCGGGACATCGAGTCCGGTCACCACAATCCCACCGCAACGGACGGAGGCGCCCGCCTCCACAGGACAAGAGACACTAAAGGAGAGAAGAAGAAGAAAAGCCGCGGAAAAGGACATGGTGGCAATGCTTGTTAGACAAAGCGAGCAACAAAATGTGGCCATGACCCTTATGCAAAACATGATGAACGAAATTTTACACTCGCGGAAAGAGGAACAAGAATTGCTCCGGAGCCTTTGTCAGGAAAGGTGATTAACTAGGTCAAAAGCACGGCGCCCATCGCTAGGCTCCTCGTCAATAGTGAGACTAGACCGCTCACTCTATCGCTCTAGCATGGAGATGAAAGTTCCGCATTCAGGACTCGCCCGGAATCGTCGCTGGACAGCGAAAGGAGTTCTGTAGGATCAGGAAGAAAGGCTCCCCCACAACCTCAGCCGGCTAAGGAGGACTTGGAAGCTGTGATAGTCAAGAAGGTGGACGCACTTCTAGCGAAGAGGGGGATGGAACCAGCAGTGCCAGACATTGCCGAGACAGCATCACCCTACTATGCTTGCATACATGCTGAAAGATTCTCGAGAGGGTTTAAGTAGCCCCGTCTGCCCGAGTACTCCAGAGTGGGAGACTCCACGGTGCATGTACGCTATTTCCGCCAGTGCATGGAGGTTGTTGATGCTACGGATGCCATGCTATGTAAGCTGTTCCCCACCACCTTGGTGGTGCCCGCGACCCACTGGTTCGAGGGCCTTAAGCCCTCATCCATAACAAACTTTGACATGATGGCCAAGAGCTTCGCCCTATACTTTGTCACATCTATCCCGCCCAGCTGAATAGTCCAAGACCTGTAGATGATTCGGCAGAGGTTAGATGAGTCCCTCGCAGATTTTGTGGAGATATTCCAAAAAGTGGCTCTCGAGATTAGGGATTGCAATACTGACATAGTCTCAGAGGCGTTGGCAAGGAATTGTCGAAGCGCCGACCTGGTAAAAGACATCCCCACGGAGAGACCCACCACCCTAGTGATATTGATGTAGAAGGCCAGGAAGTGGGTGCGTTGGGAGACCCACAAAAGGAACACCAAACAGATCAAGGCTGCCATGAGGGAGGAACCGGTAAAGCGATAAGATTTCGGGAAGTGAGTGCCGGACAGCCGATAGACATACCGCTCGGAAACACCAAGGCGAGAGGCGGAGGAATTCACCCCCTTTAATGTTAAAAGGAATGACGTCTTGATGTGGATCGAGAAGAATGGGGAAAGCATTAAGTATCCCCCTAGGATGAGATATAAGGGGAAGCCATGGGCTTATTGTGAGTTCCACAAGAGCGAAGGCCACGACACAGAAGATTGCCGAGAGCTAGCCCACAAGTTGAACAAAAAAGCAGCTGATGGTCGATTAGACCGCTTCCTCCAAAACCCGCTACGAGATAGTGATCGCCACTTTTCCACTGATAAGTTTAATAACTTAATAGTTTCAAAAACTTGTTTGTGAGACTTGGCTATACTTGTTTAGTAAGGCTCATCCTCAATAATAATACCAAAAACTTGTTCATGAAAAATGTAGGTGTTGTCAATACCCCTTATCACATAAAAAAATGATGATAACTGCAAGTATACAGTTGCGATGTAGTTTTAAAAAATATCGAACCCACGGAGAAGGAACTTGGTCTAAAGATCAACAAGGAAAGACGAAGTAAAAGAAAATAAAAATAGTTTTGAGATTTTTGGATAGGAAGATTAGAATGAAAAGTTGAGTAAATATAGATGTGATAGATGAGAGACTCTAAATATATAGATTTTCACTACGAATAAGTATAGCAGAGAAAATATGC
>CATIWQ010106085.1:0-10258 GCA_949673415.1 Euphorbia schlechtendalii
GATTAAGTGGTTTAATTTGGGAGAAACCTATGAAGAGATTGACAAAGAAGAAGATTATGATTTAACGGATGTATGGACTGAGTTAACGGGATTGGATCGATACGATGTCAAAAACTAGTCCAATAAAAACATTCGAAGCAACAGCCTTCTTTACCTTCACAAGTTTATTTCTCAAAGTCTTTTCTTCAGATACGAAACTACTAAAGTGTCGATTAAAGACTTGGTAATATTAGAATGCTCGGGTTTGCAATTACGGCCAAAGTTTCCAATGTATATGATGGAATCCATCACTGGTCTGACTACACATAAAAAGGCTAGAGTTGGAGGTGCAAATACAATTTGTGGAATTATTTTGGGGGCAAAGAACCAACTACCATATCAATATAGTCCAAGAGAAAAATTTAACTTTATGGGAGGAGTATATATGAAGAGAACAGGATTGGTCAAAGAAGACGAAGGAAAATTTATGTTTCTACCGTATGGGGTAAGGATAAGGAAGCTAAGACCGACAGAAGGATCTACTTCTCGAGAAAACCCATTCGATGAAGATGATGAAGAAATACAAATTGGAAGTATTGGATCAAGACAAGCCTCCGGGAGTACACAAGATACTTGGAGAGGAAAGTTCGTCAAAGATGTCAACCAAGCATGCCTAGACATAGCCTCCATACAGCAAGATGTTCTTCAACTAACGAAATCTAACAATTCTTTAAACCACAAGTTGAATACATACTTCAGAATGAAGAATTTGGATATCTCGCTGAGTCCTCCAGATTCAAGTTCGGATAATTAAAATGGGTTCAATTTCTTTCTTTTATTTTCTTTTCATTTGTGTGTGATTAATTTAGTTTAAATTTAGAATTTAATAAAGTCTTCCACAATGAGGACATTGTGTTCTTTAGTGTGGGGGGCAATTGTAAAATCCCAAAAATAAAAAAAATTAAATAAAATTAAAAAGCGAAGAATTTGAAAATTTTTCTTGATTTTTGTGTTATTTATACATTATCCATACCTATACTATACTAAAGTATGTTCCAAGGTTATTGTGAGTGTTAGGTATTTCAAGTTTGATGTTAGTGCATATTTCGAACAAAGTGTTTCGAGTATGACCACACGTTGAGAGTGTCAACATTTTAGCACAACATTTAGCATTTAGCAAGGATGAGTTGTGAGTAACATTTGAAAGCAATATTCCAAGTAAGTTTCGATGTACATTTCAATGCAACATGAATTAGTATAAGTTATATAGTTTTAGTTTAATGCTACCGATAAGTTTTGAGTAGAGTAATATCTAGTAGTGTTCTTACTATGAGTTTTATATGCTATTCTCGAATACGTCCTATAAGTATTGAGTGTGTTTAAAGTGTAAGGAAACTATAGCTATAATACTTTGAAGTGATCAATAAAGGATGAGGGTATTGAGAGAAAAATCAAAAGAAAGAGAGGATAACCAATGACTTATGCAAAATGTGAGGAATGGTACGGAGAAGAAACTACAACCATTCAATGAGTGAAAAAAGAAAAGTAGCATAGCATAAAAAATGGGTGCAAAGTACAAATCTGTAGTTCAAAAACATATGTTTAAAAGAAAAAAATGAGAGAAAGTGGTATGGAGCATAAAATGCAACTACTAAAAAAAGGGGAAAGTGGTATGGAGTATAAAATGCAACCACTAAGAGTGTTTTTAGCATCGTAGGTTTCCTAAAAATGCCTTGAGATCAAACTTATCAAAGTGTGCTCCTTTTGTCCTTTATACTTTATACTATACTTGAGAGAAAGAAATATTCGAGTAAGCATATAACACTTATATGAAGACGTAATTCGGTTGACCCTCCATTAAGAGAAAAGATATGCAACTCAACTATATAAATTGCACATTACTAATTTGTGGGAAATTTTGAACTTTTACTTGAATTTTATGCAACGTGGGAATATGGTACTCATTACAATAGTCCTTCGCCAAATGAGGTACGAACTTGAAATACTACTTTATACACTTCTACTATGTTTACCTTGAGGACAAGGTAAAAGTTAAGTGTGGGGGTGTGATAAGTGTATATTTACACTATTATCATGACATTTTCAATCATAAAACTATATAGTTTTGTTTCATTTTATACTTCATATAAAAGATTTCAAGTGGTATGTAGTGGTTTTTTATGCAAATGCAGAAACTAGGCAAATCTTGGAAGTAAAATGATCAAAAATGGAATTTTATGTAAAAAGAGTGAAAAAGGTGCAAAAAGATGAGTAGAACACAAGGATTTAACTTAGGATCGAAGCTGTCGAAGATCAGTAAAGTTGCAAGAAGATTTCTGAAGAAAAATAGAATTCACGATCGTGACACCCATTCGTGACTTGTTATTCTTCAAAATAGAAAGTTGTCAACCATTAGTCATGATTGCGACATGTCATTCGTGATCGCGACTTGTGATGGTTATTGGTTATATCTTTTCAACTACCAACTGCCAGATAACAACAACCAACCGCCATCAACTACCAGATGAAAGGACACCTTTTGGAAGTCAACCAATCATGAAAAGGTGCCTTTCCATTATGGATAAGGATATGACTTTTCATCCAATCACAATGAAGTGATGTAACTCTTTGCCAATGGACAGGACTCTTTGTTTGGATAGACGCAACCCTTCGTACTCTATAAATATGGTTCAAACTCAACCATTTTTGTAGAGAAGAGAGTGTGGATTGATAGTGTGTGATACATGTTAGACGTGTATGCATAGATAGAGAGTAGAAATTATATAGATTTCACTAGTTCAAAGTCTTAGCGAGAAAAATGCATAAGTGATTTAAATTCGAGCTTTTGTTGTATGAGTGTAATTACAAAGCACTTATCAATAAAATTTTTCGTTCTTCAACATTCTTTTATTCGAAATTCACAAAGAATAGCATCCTAGCGGAGGTTCTTTACTAGTCAAGGCTGAATTCAAAGAAGACACGGGAATTGCGGGAATTAATGACTCCCATTAAAGAGTGGATACGGTTTGATCAACTTTAGCTTTCACTTGCCTTCCATAAAACTTTACTTTGTTTTCTGCTTATACTTTTTATTTTGAAATTTATGATATGTCTATTTGTCATAACAAGTATTTCATCTTGCGTCATTTATATTAATGAAGTTATATGCTTTCGAGTTAACTTTAAGAGTGATTTCGGGGTTAATAAGATTGTGTATAATCACTAAATCTATGATTATAACACTGTTTAGTGAGCTAACATTTTTGGAGTGGAAACTTGCTAAATATGGCTATGTGAGAGTGACTCGTACTAAGCATAGTAATATTGTTATCCAGGTTCTTATAAGTGTCATAATTCGTTTACCCTGGACTTAGTAAAGTCATCTCATGTGTTGCTTTGCGTTAAATTATTGAATATTAGGGCGTCTAGAACCTTATTTGTTGAAATTATTTAGTGCACGAAATCTTCTTAATGATTTTGCATGTTTTTCTATACTAAACTTGTTCTTAGGGAATATTTATATATTTTTCATATTCTCTAGTCTATTCATACATCTATCTATTTATCTGTCTATCATCCAAACCCTCCAATCAAAATTAACAATTTTCGTTTACCCCGTGACTCTAGTTGGTCTTTAGAACCAAATTCCTTCCCTATGGGATCGATATCTTTTAAAACAATATTGAAACTGTATACTTGCAGTGATCACCATTTTTCTATTTAGATAAGTGATATTAACAACACCTGTTCGTATTTTGAACTTTTATCTTATCGGTAGAGAAATAGGGAACAAGGTATTTGACTTCATCACCGCATATAAGCCCTCTAAATTAGTAAAGTCAAAACCTTGCGATCACTTGCATAGAAGTATTCACAGATGCTACTCATTGCATATGCATGTTTCATTTGTTGCAAATATGAAGCTAAAATTTAAAAACAATACAAATGAAATGTGCAAGTATTTTCAGAAAGCATGTAAACCATATACGGTGAAAGAGTTTGAGGAAAATATGTCACAGCTCGAGAAGATTAACAAATAAATTCCATCTTACTTCACAGAAGCTGGTTACAAAAAATGTAGTATGTTGTATTCGCCTAGAGACAGATATTTAGCAATGACATCAAATCGAGCAGAATCTTTAGAATCTCCTATCAAGGAGGTGAAGGTCCTTCTGATTACATCTTTAGTTGATTTTTTGTGTTTTATGCTGCAAAACATGATTCACACAAATAGGAACAGTGTGATGAATCATTGTGATGTTGTTGAATAGTTGTGATTTTGTGAAGGAGAAGTTTTGAATCGTTTTGAAGGACATCAAATCGTTTTAAAGGAGAAGCGCCCAATCATTGTGATAGTACTGCAAGAATGCAGGTCAGTATTACATTATTCAAATCATAATTTACAACCATTAGAATGACGTTACATATTTGTTAAAACCATTTAAATGTAATTAGAATTCATCAACCTTTGTGTTAGAATCAATACAATGATATGAGAAATCTCATTATTTGATTAATTTAAAACTCATTAATTAAAGATATTATAACATGTTTAAGAAATTTATAATAGATTTCTAACATATTGTGATATATTTGTGAAACATTTTGTATTGACATCACACTTGTTATAATCATGTTAGAAATCAAAATGTTGTTTTAAAATTTTATTTTTTGGTAAAGCCAGTAGTAGAACAGTTGGTATTGTTATGCACTATGGCGATGAGTATGTTGTTGATATGAAAAAGAAGACTAAAACATGTCATGCGTTTCAATTAGATGAGCTACCTTTTGCAAATGTTCTTGCTTACTAAGAAAAGAACCATCTAATTACATTGGAGTATTATACAAAACAGAAAATGCTAGCAACATATTTTTTTGAAAACCCCTCAGGGGAACAATGTATTCCCCCAACGGGAAAAAGATTGGAATAGGTGAAAATTTCGGGATGTGTGTCCCAACTAAGTTGATGCATACGCTTGCCTACAAAACATCTATTCCTCTTTTATAATTAAAATAATGCTAGTAACATATGGTGGAACTATATTCCCTTTGCCATTGAGAGATTCCCGAGATATGCCTTGTGACATTTCAGAGTAACATATTCTTCCTCCGGATGTCAAGGAGAAACCAAGAAGACAAAAAAAAAGAATTAATTGAGCCTAGGAAAAAAGAAAAAATGCAATAAAATGCAATGTTTGCAAGTGTGCATGGTATAATAGAAGAACTTGCAAAGGAATTAAAATAAAATATCATACATTGTTTCAATTTATTTTGCATAATGCAAATTCTTTGATATCAAATGAGGCAAATTTTTTTTAAAAAAAAAAACATAAATACAACAGAGCATAAAGATTTTGCAATTGTATTAGATATATGTTAGAATTATGTTATTTTTCTATCAAAATTTATGATAAAGATCATTCCATCCATACCTGTTGATTTTTTGAAGTCATTCAATATATTTATTAGGCTTTTAATAAATTTCAAACATATTTAAAAAAGATTAGGTTTTAACAAAAAAATAGTGTGTTTAGAATCGAATAAGTTAGAATGATTTTAATTATATGTTAAAATTGATGAAACTCATTTTTATTCGTATTTACCAAGTATACACGTGAAGTAGACTTCCTAATCATTATTTAACTAGTTTCCTCCACATTTATAACAGATTGTATATGACCTAGGTTTTAACAAAATATAGTATATCTACATTAAATATATAAGAATGATGTCAGAAATATGTCAAAATTACTGAAACTCATATTTATTCGTATGTAACAAGTAAACAACATAAATTACACTTAATCATCCTTATTTAAGTATTTTTAACCAGATTGTATATGATTTAGCTTTATACGAAAAAAAAGAGTGTGTTTACATCAAATCTAATAGAATGATGTTAGACATCTATTGAAGTTGTTTAAACTCATTTCTATTCATATTTAACAAGAACTAATGATGAATTAAACTTATTCACTACTATTTAAGTAGCTTTGTACCATATTTTATAATAGAATGTATATGGCACCTGAAAAATCCGTATTTGGGTCGATGATGACTTAAATCTCAAAATGTGTTAGAATCCTATTAAATATATATTATACACATGATAATATGCTATTTCATAAAAACACAAATACGACAATGAAAACAAAGATAAAATATAACATAAATGTTTACCAGTGTATGAAACAAACAAGTATCCTATTCTAAAAGGAAGCAAAAATGGAAAACAAACAAATCTTCCAAGAAATGTACTTAAACACGGAAGGATATTTTTAAGAGGAAAGCCAAAATGATTTCTAAAGTAAAAAAGAATCTGCTAAGCAATTTATCAATCCTTGAAATAGAATTCATTCACTAATCTAAAAATTTCTTCATCCCTCTCAAAGTTGTCAGCCTATTTTGTATTTTCGTGTTGAAACAAACTAAGAGTGAGTCTCTTTCTCTGCAGATTGACATCAAAGTTATAGGTTCCACAATCTTCTGTTCCATTAGATACTCCACATAACTGAATACAAAAATTGCACAATCCCTGTAAATTTTATTTTTTAAAAAAAAAACCAACATAAGTTTACAAATATCTAATAAACTGAAAGAGTTAATAGAGAGTTTGTTACTAAAGATCATATGTTAGTTCTTGTTGCGGTAAGTCTTATACTATTACAACCTCAAGCAAATCAGTTGGGCCTATGTTGCGATAGACTTCATACTTCTCATCAAGGAAATTGATTTTATGCTGAAAATAAGGAATCACTCTTGAGTAACAATCAAAAAGAGCTCTTGTGTCTCCAAATGATTCCCTATGCATCAATGAGTCATACATATAAAACTTCTTTGAACATATCTCAAATCTGCCAAGTATCCAATGGTCTTTTCAACAAAAATAGGAACACACACATATCAACATACACCCATTTGCTTAAACAATACAAGCCCAAAATATTAATGTGCATGGTAATGACATTCTCCATCGTGTAGACTTAACAACGGTATTAAAGTGAAGATCATTAATGATAAATTTGTAGTTGATCCTCTTACAATATTTCCCTTTTTTCCTCATATAGTAAGTACATAATGAGGTCAGGGTGATTTAACAAAAAAGTTTATAAGACAGGCACAACATATATACATATATATGAAATAATTTAAAATTAAAAACAACTTTGCAAATTTTTTTAAGTCTCTAATCAAAATCTAATATCTTTTATCCTAGAAGTGATTAAAAACAATATATGAGTATTCTAATCACGGACACTTTGATTCGTTATACTATAGAGAGTTATGATTTAAAGATTTCGATCTTTTAATCAAGGGAAGTACTCTCAATTTAAAGCATTTACACGAGTAGTAAAACATTGTTAATTATATGATAATTACCTAAACTAAATTTGAGCATAACTTTAATATAGGTATCACATCTTTTTCTATAACAGGAATTGAAGTCTAAGTCATGCATAGCATACTTTAATCAATTTATAAAAAATCTCATTTCAATATATTATTATCAACATCCATACCATAAGGCAGGCTCTGATATCACTTATGATTAATCAAGGCAGGTAATGAACATGCAAACTGGTATGGTGGAATTTCAAGACATAAAAAAAACCTAAAAGGAGCTCCTAAGCATGGCATGATTGATATAATTTCAATTGAAATGTTCCTTATATGCTTTAGGTTTATAAAACTTATTGAAAGAAACCTAGCATCTAAGTTTAGAGCATTACTAGTTTATGTGTGCCTTCCTTTGATGTGGTGGAGCGATCCCTTAAAGCAATCGGATAGCACTCCGTTAGCACAAGCCTCCAAACTAGGATAGCCTCTATGACAAGTCCACACAAACCCCATTGACCAAAACCTCACGAGGAAGGAGAACTCATCAATTAACAAGTGGCTCCTAGACCACTTGTAAACCAACCCGAAAATAACTGTGAAGGCTCTTTTCCAAAATAGGAATAAACCTTCAAAAGAATTCTTGCAAATACTAGAGAAATTCGTGTAGGATCTCAAACAATTTGCAATAGAAAAGGAACCAATCTCAGAAGGAAGGGTGAACTGAAGTGATTTGAAAGAGGAGGAGGAGGCCACTATATATAGGAGGAAGGGGAGTAAAATGCTCCCCTCCCCATCCCACACATGGGTTGACCGCGGAGAGCTTCAAGCTCTGCGGGCCAACCCACCCACACAGCCCGCATATGTAGGTTGTGCGCAGCCCATAAAGCAAGCCCGTTTGGGGTTGCCTTGTCTCGCAAGTCGAGCCTTGCGGGTTCCTCTACAAGCCCGCTTACGGGTTACACTAGTGGGCTAGTACTACAAGCCCACACAAGCGCTACCTAGTGCTTGTAGGCTTGCAGCCCACTAGCATGTGCTAGCTTACACTAGCGCATGTTGGTGGTCCGCAGTACTCTTTAGGTGCTCACAAGGCTGCCACGCAGGCCCCTTCCCACAAACAACCCGTATTCGTGGGGCCCACTTGCAACGGGAAAAATTCCCTTGCTCTGCACACTATATATATCTTCCTTAATCCCTCTTTCAACCTGTTTATTTTATCCGACTATTTATTGGTCTATCCAAATGAACTTGACTCTCCCTTTTTATTTTCGATATAGACCCCGTCTATAAGTTGTTTATTTTATCCGGTGAAGATCCAATGTTTGTGACCTCATTGGATCTTAAAGTATAGAGCCACTAGAGGTTAACCTAAACTTGACTTCCTATAGGGAACCTTTAGCCTCAGTGTTCCAAACCGATATGGAACTTGATAACTTTAGACGATCAAATGGACTTTCTATCATAGGCGAACGATCTCTCGATACTTAAAATGTCACGTGCATGTGACTTGACCCGGTTCTGCAATAGTAACTTGTACAGTACACTCCTTCCATTATATTAAGTACCATTCAATATATTGAGCTCGAATTAAGTGTTAGCTCATGTAATAACCGTAGTTTTCCCAGAATTAGACTTGTTCATGAAGAACACCACTCGCCTTTATGTATTGAGATTGATGAGAAACCCTCTATATCAACCTCATACTCTAATTAGAGGTTTATGAGTGTGTCACTTCAACAAAAGGCCTTAAGGTACAACTCCCATTATATCACTATATCAGGAGTGATGGATCTCATCTTGACTAGTTGGCTTACCAAAGAACGGCCATCACTATACTCATAATCTCCTGTATCATCCTGATCACCAGGGTATGTATAAGTATGACCAAAAGAATAGCAACTTCCGAATAAGGTAACCAGTATCTCAGGTTAGAGGATACTCGTACTGCTACTATAATCAGACATGACACCAACACAAGGATGAAGTTATTTTTTATTGTATATCTTTGTTTGCCACTTTTCTACTGATAAGTTTAATAATTTGTTCGCAAGATTTGGCTATATATTAATGGCGCCAAAAACTTGTTCACGTAAAGTATAGGTGTTGTCAGTACCTCTTGTCAAATAGAAAAATGATGATAACTGCAAGTATACAACTACGATGTAGTTTTAAAAGATATCGAACCCACAGGGAAGGAACTAAGTCTAAAGATCAATAAGGAAGATAGAATAAAGAAAATAAAATAGATTTGATATTTTTGATAGAAGGGTTAAAATGAAGAATGAGTGGATATAGATATGAAAGATTAGAGAATCTAAATATATAGATTTTCCCTACGAAATAAAGATAGCAGAGAAAACATGCAAGTTCAACAAAGATGTTACGATTCACTAAACTAATCTAATAGACTCAGTTCAAAATACACAGATGTTCAATTATTCACTACAGAGCAACACATAAAATAACTTTTCTAAACCTAGCGCAAACGAATTAAGATAATTATATAAACCTGGACAACGTCAATACTATGCTGAGTACGGGTCGCTCTCACATAGCCACATTTAGCAAGTTACCATTCCAAAAATGTTGGATCACTAAACAGCGTTATATTACAGATCTAGTGATTACACACAATATTTTTAACCTTGAAACTAGTCTTAAAATTAACTCCAATGCATATAACTTGATTAATATAAAAGACTTAACACGAAATATGCATTATGACACATAGACATATAATAAACATCGAAATAGAAAGTATAAGTAGAAAGCAAAGCAAAGTTGTAAGGTATGCAAGTGAAAGCTAATGTTGATAAAATCGTATCCACTCTTTAATGTGAGTCGTCAATTCCCGCGATTCCTGCGTCTGCTTTGAATTCGGTCTCGGCCCGTACAGATCTCCGCTAGGATGTTATTCTTTGCAAATATCGAACAAACGAATATT
>CATIWQ010106111.1:0-24770 GCA_949673415.1 Euphorbia schlechtendalii
CAAAGGAAGTATATAGTTTTATAGATGAAATATATGATTTTTCAAAAGAAATATACAATAAGGAGAGCGGTGACATTTAAGATAGAGTTGGAAGAAGTAGAAAAGTGCACAAGGAATAAGAGAGCCCAGAATCAGGCCGCCTCTACCTTGAACTACACCTTGAAGGGGCACAACGAGCCTCATGCCGGTGGCTCTAATCTAAGGGCGGAGGAGTTGTTGAGTTTTGTTGATTGGTCTTGAGGTTGGGTTAGGGTCATTAATGGCGCCGAAATTAGGGCAAGTTGGAGAAGATTGTAGAGAGTATGGAGCGAGGAAGATAAGCGTTTGGATCCGTTCGTTGTATGGGAGATTGGAATTTTTGGTGGCCTAAAGTTTTGGAATATTTTTTTTAATTTTAACTATAACACATAAATATTTCGTCAGCAAGAAAAGAATCAAAACAAAAACGAACATCTGGCTGGCTATGTGGATGTTGCTTTTAGTAACTTAGTTGTTTTTGTATAACAAAAAACTTGAAAAAAAAAATATGGTGGTTCTCTTATACAAAAACTATCGACATGTCATCAGTCTGAGTTTCTATTCCACATGATAAGGGTGTGAAAATGTTAATATACTTTTAAGTTATCTTTATTTGATAGTGGATTCTAAGATTTCAAGTTAGTACCTTCAAGCTTGATGTGTCATCTTTTATACTCGAAGAAATTCTTAGTTTCAAATTTTTTTGTGAAATATACCAATGATGATGTTTGAACCGTTGTTTTCATTGTGAATTGAAAAAATTGAAACTATAATAAGAGAACGGAAACACATAAGCAATGCAATAGAAAAAAGAAACTAGAAGCCACTGAAATCGGAGAAAGCAAACTACAACCGGAGAACAGAAATGCAATTGTTATGGAATCGGAGAACAGAAAATAACCATGCCGGTTTGGGCGAGAACAAAAACTAGAACGACAATGGTGATTTGGGAGAAAACGACGGTTTTTAGAGAGTTAGTGTTTGGTTATGTTTAGGAATTTAAATTGCTAATTAACAGAGATTTTATTTTGATTTGTTTTTTTGTGTTGGGGTATGAATTAAATGAAAAGGGTATTTAGTGAATAAAAAAACTAATTAATGAAGTTTAAAGTTTAAAAGGGTTCAATATTTAAAATCTTATTCTATAAGGTGTTTACAAAAATTACCACAAATGGAAAATGATGTAATCTGTATTACGGAAATTAATTATATAAACTCATGGAAGCCAATACATTTTAATCAAATTTAAAATAGTGTATTTGACATCTTTGTATAGAAGTTAATAGTGCATAATGCATAGACAAAATCATGAGTTCTCAAAATTATATTCATTTTCATGTCTGTTATTTATTTATTGATATATGTCACAATATATGAGAAAATTATAAAAATATGAGAACAAAATAAAAATAATAAAATAGTTACTATAATTATACATGTCAATAAATGAATAGGGATATGGAAAGGACACAATATTGGGAACTTTTATTATGTAAAACATTTATAAGTCATATATTGATATTGATAATCGAGGGAGTAGGGTAGGCTGCCTTATTAACATTTGATATGTTCTTAGCTAAGATTTGCAATTTCAATTACAGCTAGTATATTTATCATATTAGCTAAAAGCATTTCCATGTAAAAACTATTCTTTCTCAATTTCTCAATTTTGTATTTGCTTAATTCGGCTTGGATATTTAAATAATGTTTGGCTAAAAAAGTGTGAATATAACAACTATAATCACACTTTAAAATATCAGCTCATAACGGTTTTTAAAATGACACCCTCCAACTTGTTCTAAACCCATAAGTAACTTATTCTTTTGAATTTTGGATGAACATAATAATATAGGTAATTATAAAATAACTATAAAATACGATTTTGTTATATAAAAAATATATTTAAAACATAAAAAAATAAAGAAAAACACATAAATATAACATGATTACATTAATTATAAATAATATAAATAAAATATAATAAAATAATAGTAAAAATATAACAAAATTACGTTGATTTGAAATAATTATAAGATCTGACCACGTAATCACAAGATAATTAAAAGGTGATAGAAATGTAAATTTAAAACTTGACAATACATTTTTGACAATTAAATTAAATAATAGACAAAGTAGTAATAATTTATGCTAAAAATTATATTTTGACCAAATGCATCAACACCTTCCTAAAGTTATCTCAAAAAATTGGATGTCACATTTAAAAGGACCAGTTACCCCTCTTAACTTGGTAAAAATAAACCAGTTTACCCTTTCAATGCCACGTGTCAACTTCTGGTTGGAGAGAGAAAAATCAGAAAATGACAACTTTGAAAAGTTAAACCAATCAGATTTTGACACGTGGCGTTGAAAGGGGCTATCTGGTTCGAAATTGCCAACTTAAAGGGGGTATGTGGACCTTTTATAATTTTAGGGTGACATCCGATTTTTTTGAACCAAATTTAGAGAGTGTTGATATATCAGGCTTTATATTTTTGTGTATTTTCCCATGTTTAATTCAAATTAAACCGTACATGTACATGATGTCTTATACAATCACTTTAAATTTTTATAAAATAATCATTACTTTGAATTGTATCATCGTTGAATCAGAAGATAATAAATGTTATTTATACATTAAATTTCATAACACTCAAAAGAGAACATTATAGATAGAATCATATAAATACTTAAACGAAAAATAAAAACAAAAAAATGAATTTCTTTTCTCATATATTTATTCAATTTATTTATCTTAATTTATAATTAAAGTAGTGCTTAGTTTGTTTTATTATGACTCGTGAATTCCATTTGGACCACATTCTTTCTTTTGATAGCGACATTCAATCATGCATGTAATTTTTCAAGAATCATATATGCATAAACATTCATTGAGTCATAAATTTCTGGTTAAATGCATCACGAATTCCCTCTTCTCATTTCACCTATTGTTTCTCGAAACTTTAGATAGGTCTTCGTAAAAGTGCATTAGTTTGTCAATGATAATAAATGTCATTTATCAATTTTTGGTTGGTTTGACTTTTTACTAGATTTTTCTTCATTCAATTAGAAACTGATACATAACATACCATAAAAACATGCTGCATTTTACCAAATTGAGAGAGTTATGAAGACCTTTTAAAATTTAAGGGACATTAACCAAATTCCTTAAAATAAATGTCCATAAATCACATTATAAATTTGTACAAATAAAATTCTAAAACCCAACTACTTTTTCACAAATTAATTAGAGAATAAAAATTTATTGAGTCAAACATTACAGTCTTAAATTATATTTTGATTCAAATTAAAAGATGAGCAGCAAATTCGAGTTATGGTATCTATAATGATATTACTTTTTATCGTTATTCCATATGCGATACTATAGAACAAAAGTAACAATCAAATTATGCTAGAAAATGCCCATGCTGTATAATGTCATAACTCATAAATTGTCACAAGGGAAAGTAGAAAGAGGTATGATGGAAACAACGGCTAAAGAAGTAGAAAAAAAAGACTTTTATTTTTATAAAAAAAACTGACAATTTTAGAGGTACCCCAGGTAAAGAAGTAAAAAGATTATTTTAACTAGTGAATTGAGATTAACGACTGAGATGAAATTTGTAGTTTGTGAGACATATTAAATCTTAATCATTTAGATTTAATGTATAATTGATATTGATTAACTTTTAAATGGAAATATAAAGAAATTCCAATCCTTATAAGTATAATATAAAATTTTCTATCAGTTAATTCTTTTACTTGAAAGAAAAACAAACTCTATCAAATAATACTCTTTAAATTAATAACTTCCGTGAGATAATATATTTTTCCTGTCCCGACTTGAGTTAGTTTAAAAAATGAACAATTTTGATAAGATAATATTCTTTTGAAAATTTCTTTACAAATATATGGTCCCAATAATATTATAAATTAATGAGTAAACTAAAAAAACATGCTTTATGATTTTATTGATTTGCAAAAAGGTGTCCGTTGAATTTTTTTTTTCAAATCTATGCATGTGTATCGTGACGTTAGCAATTTACGGGTTTTTCAGCATGCCTTCTAACTTAATGACGTGGCCAATGGTATTATCGGTAACCTCCAAAATAAACACTATAAAAGGCACAAAAAATCTTAGGGCAAGCTTTTTAACGTTTTTATCTCTCGTGCTCGTCGAGAGACTCCCTCATCCACCAAATTCTTCCAAAATTCATACTATAAACCACAAATTTGTTGTTTGAAGAACAACATTTGGAAAAAATCAGCAGCTTGTTCATAAGAATGGGTGGGTGAGTTATGTGAAAAATTATTGTTCAAGAAAAGCAGAGGAAAACTAAGTTGGAATTTTGTGTCAATCTCTTTAACAATGGCTTGGATACTAAGGTAAGCACCATCGTCTCATATTTGTGTAAAGAAATTTTGCCTTCTTCTCGCTATATTTATTCAAAATCGTAATCTAGGATTTTATACACAATTTCTAGATTTGATGAAAAATGGATGAAACTTGTTTTATTTCACGCCATTATTGTTAAAGCAAATATTTTGGTGAATAACGTTAGTGATTTCGTGGTCTTAATTGCATTAGTGTTTTTTAGTCGAGTTAGGATTTTTCTGTCGGTAATTGATGACATTCAGATTATAATGTGTATTTGTCTTAGAGTGCTTGTAAATAAGATTTGAATGTTACTTGGTTTAATATAATTTGCCACCTGTTTAATTATTGTTAATTTTTTTCAACAGTGTATGAAATGGAAGGTATTACAGTTTGGATTCACCATGATGGTGACTGGTTTGGTGAATGGGATTATGAGAAAGATGACACTGAATATAAAGAAAGGGGGAGAAATTACTAGGTTGACACCTGATGTAGATGAGTATTTGTCAGAGAAATTAGGATGTAATAGAGGATGTCGAATATGGTGTCAGCTGATGGGTATTTCAAGTTGTTGGGCATATGAGAAAATAGTGCATGACACAATTAAGGCAGATGATGAGTTATATAGTAAAGGTTATAATGAAATGCTTTTGTACTTTGTTGAAAATGAAGCTCCAGTGCAAATGTTAAACTACGATGGAAATGAAGTACTGATGGAAATGCATTATTCTGAGCCACGCCTCATACAATTGAAGAGGTAGACATTTAAATTAATGTTGAGGATCCAGCACCCGAGGTCAATGTAGGGGATTGTGCACCCGAGTTTAATTTAGAAATTCATAATGATGAAGGTGCGGGAGTTGACAATGCATGTATGTCTTGTGGGTTTGAGGAATTTGCAATTGACTTTGAGGTTGACAATCCAAGTATAGATTTTAGGTTTGAGGAAGAAGAGGAAGCAAAAGTAGATTTCAATGAAGAAGAAGAAGGTGTTGGTACTGAAGAGGAAGTAGAAGCATATGTTAATGCAACAAAGGAAAATGACTCAACATGTATCCTTTTTTCTTTCATGGTTGTGCTTCCAAATGCCTTATATCTTTTGCTTTTATATATTAGGTGACTCAAATGAAGATTCCGAAGAAGATGATATCGATAAAGGTTTTTTTATTTGATAACATTGAGTCAGATTCAGTTGATCATCAAGTGCCGCATTTATGTGAACTAGAGAATGCAAAAGATTTAACATTTGATGACATTGGTATGAATTTAAATTAGGATTACATGAGAGAGTTTGATGACCCACATCTTGGTAAGGAAGGTGATCAAATTGAACAATCTGTTGGTATGCCCTAGTTCATAGGCAATGGTTCTTAATAACTTATGATAACTTGTATTACATTTGTTATGTCATATTAATATAAAGGCAATGAACCTACTGCATTTATATCTTGTGTTATAATATGAATAGGGTATCCATTGATTATAAATCATAAAATTGTCTCAAACCTGTTCGGTCATGGGAATGATTACAACTAAAGATTTGTATGTTAGATGATCTATAGTAATGTATTTACTATGTCGTTTGTTAAGCAGATCATGAACATGGGCACATGTCGTGGACATGGGCTGGACCGATCCATGCTAAGTAGGTCTTGATTATCCTTAGACTTAATAGCAACATACTAGTAACCTAGAATTGGGTAATCTATGGTATACACCTAACGGGTCCTTAATTATTGGTTTACAAGCATGGAAATGATTAGTTTATTTCATGAACATGTTACAAGTAGTGTTGTAGTTTAAGGATGTCATTTCAGTTTGAGAAATTGAAAGACATCAGGCTAACGCTGATAAACCATAATAGAGGGTGATAATTATCATGCCTTGTTCATCAGTTAGATGTCGAGAGCAAAGGATTTTGCAAGATATCTACTGGGTTCAGTATCTAGATTAGACAGCTGTATCCTGTTCCAATTGGGGGCTGTAATGGTTTGTTAGAATCCGCTTACAGTCTATGGGTAAAGTCCATTGCCAACATATGAACAGACCCAAATGATCATGCGCTTAGAATCACTGATTCGGGATTTATTTTACATGTAATGTTACAAAAATTGATGAAGAAGTGATTATTAATTAATTGACATGTCAAGTCAATGTAATTGAATAATCAATGTAACTCCAATGAATTAATTTAGTTAATAGTATAATATAATATAATTTATATTATTTATTAAAGTTAAATTAAGTTGATTAAATATATTTACATATGGTGTTTAATTGACAATCAAATAAGTTCATATGTGAAATAATTTAATTGAATAAATTTATTTAATAAAATTTGCATACTAAAATAATTTGTTAACTACTTTAGTTAATTAAATTTAATTTGTAGTATGATAATCAATTTGATTAAATTGTATTGTTTTAATTTTATCTGTGGGTTAAATTGAGAATTATAAATAATATCAATTAGAAATTATTTAAGGAATTAAACTTGGTGGTTTAATTATTAAATTAAGTTTCTATTGGGCCAAATTTATAATTAAGTTAAACCTAGTTCTAATTAACTAATTAGAATTAAATAGAATAAAATTAAAACAAAATAAAATAAAACCCTAATCCTATATAAAAGAAACGTGTATAGCAACTAAAAGATGGGGGAGCAGTCACATACACGTTTGATAGGTTAAAGAATCAAGGTTCTTGGAGTTTTCTTTGTTTTTTCATCGTCTTCTTCGACTAGCACCGGTCCCTATTCGAGAGGGATTCGTGCACATGATCTTGGAGGGTTTTCGTTTTGAAAGCCTCGTCTACATCAACTCCTTCCAGAGACATTCACTGTGAGTTTTATATACTTTAATCTCACGATTTTTAAATTTCATTGTATGGTATTCGATAAAAGATCCGCGTGGATTTGAGATTTTCAATCGATTCCGCCTTTGTGATTGATTTTTGATGACAAATCCCTTCACAATCCACAAAAAATTGATGATGAAGGCCGTCAACAATCTTTTAAATATAATGAAGTTACTCGAGAACTATGCACGAGAATGGTGTTCAATGGTCTTGAACAATTTACAGAGGCTTTAAGAAGATGGGAAATAGAGAGAGGATACAATCATGTGAACACAAAAGATGGAAGGAAATTCATTACAACTGCTTGCAAAGACAAGAGCTTCCCAATTGGTCCAAGGAGAAGTCAATCCCAATATCATAGATTATGGGTAAGGCAGTCACAATCATGAAAACCAATCCAGGCAGCCTGGTGAAATTGAAGATTGAATTGCAGCTTGTTTAAGATGTTGTTGCAAGTTTTGTTCCAACCATTCCAAGATAAAGATTGGTATTCCGATATATGTATGTATAGTTTGCACCAATGAAGATGTGATATTTCACTAGAGTTAGGCTAATCGTATGCCTGAATGGATGTTATTTGAAGACAAACATGGAAGGCCAATTGTTGTGTGTTGTTGGGAAAGATGAAAATGAGCAATTATTCCCCATTGCCGAGGCTTGTGTAGATTCAGAATGCAAAGAGTCTTGCAAATGGTTCATTGAGTTGTTGGTTGATGACTATGGAAGACCAGTAAAAAATCGGATGGGTGTTTATGTCTGACCAACAACAAAAGGTATGCTAATGTCTAATTTCTAATTCCTATTTTTATGTTAATTACTATTTCTGATTTTGTACTTAGATAAATCAAATGTTATTTTTAATTTTTTAAGTAGATAAATCACATGATATTTTTCTATTTGTATGGTAATTGCTAATTCTGATTTGATATTTTTGTCTGTTTGTTCCCAATTATTTCAATTGAGAAATGGTGTTTGTTTTATTTTTATCTATTCTTTTTGGTCTAGTTGTTGTTGATCTAATCAAACTTAAATTATTGAAATTGTTTTTATTACCAGTATTCGTGAGATATAATAATTTTGGGTTGAAATTGTAAGCATGCTAATATATACTTGCTCGATTTTTATTTTTCTATTCTGTAGTTTCTATGTACTGTATTAACTTTGTTGATGTTTTCAGTTGTTTTATATCTCAAATCACATGCTATTTTTGATTTATTAAGTAGACAAATCATATGTCAATTGCTTGTATGTCAAATTCTTTTTCTGATTTTTTAATTAGATAAATCATATATGTCATAGGGACTTGTTGAGTCTTTCAAAGAGTTGGAATTAAAAATGGAACATAGGTTTTGTGTCAAACATATGCATGAGAATATGAAGAAGCTTTTTCAGGATGAAGTGTATAGAAATCATTTATGGGAGGCAGCCACTGGTGGTACAGAAAAGTTGTTTTTTACTCGAATGAATGATTTGAAAGAGTTTGATCAGAATGCTTATCATTGGGTTATGACTCACAATCCTAAGACTTGGGCTAAGTCTGATTCTATGCAACACAATGCATGTGAATCCTTCAATAGTTTTTTCCTTAAAGGAAGAGACATGCCCGTATTGACTATGTTTGAGTGGTAAGGAGGAGGTTGATGAAAATGTAGTATGTCAGGTTTGTTGGAATGCAAAAATATAAAGGCCCTATTTGTCATGCATGTCAAGATTTCTTGGAGAAGTTGAAGGTGTATAGTAGGAATTGCTTTTGCACTCCTATTAAGAATAATAAGTACGAAGTTACTAGTGGGATAACTCAAGTTGATGGTGATCTATCTGTCAGGACATGTACTTGTAGATTGTGACAGTTGAGTGGAGTATCATGTAAACATGGTAATCTGCTATTTACATTAATAGGGAAAAACCCGAAAAGTATTTAGACAAATATTTCTCCACCTCAACTTATTTAGCTGTGTACAACCACATGTATAAATCAGTTCCATCCAAAGAGGAGTGGGAAAGGATAGAATACGATGATATACAACCTTGGATAGTGAAGAAACCATCCAGAGGCATTGAAAAAGGAAAAATTGGGGGTGATGGTGAACCAAAGAGCCCTTACAAAAGTTCGATGATAGGTGTGTATCACTAATAAAAAAAAAAGGTAAAAATGCTAGAAGGTGTGGAGCTAATTTCACTGGAAAGACAATATGAAAAGCTAGGAAGAGAAAACATGGACAAATGATAATGATTTAAAATGTAAGTTGATAGGTTCAGCTAATTTATTAAGAGACAATACATTCCCATTTTATCTGCTATTTTTATTTTGCTCATAATTTTATACTATTTTGGCAATGTTCTATTTAATGCATAAACATCACAGACAGACCAAATGAATCTGCAAAGAACTCATATAATTATAGTAGTTTACACATTTTTTACATTTGTGTTGTCCATGTACAGCCTGTAGGTGCAACAACAACATGGGGAAAAACTAAACGAACTTCAAGGAATGTTGAGGTATCAACTTAGTCATTTTCTGCTCTGGGCTTGTTTGTGTATTTTACCATTGTATAAATAAGTGAAATCACAAGGCATGTTATTAAAGTTTATCCAATTAATAATTCACCATATATATATACGATTGTATTATTGCTTGTTTATTCTTAAAATTCAAATTTTCTTGAAACATATCTATAGTCTTATTTATCTTGCTAGTCATTGTTGCTTTTATAACACATTCTAGATGAAGAGACATTGTTTGATATGATATTTATTTTATCTTTTTTTATATAGTATAGTGCATGCTATTGCCTATCTTTTTTTATTGTATTACATTGAATAGTTTTTATGAAATACAATCACCAAATTAAATTTTGTACACTGAATCTTAATACATTGAATTAAATATAATATTCATTGAATTAAGTATAATACATAAAATATCACATTCATTGTATTTTATGTAAACAAAATTTAATTTTACTTGATATCGAAATATCTCTATAAATTAATAATTATTAATTTATCGGTTAATTAATACTCTATGTAGAATTTGCTAGTATGTATTAATTAACTACTTGAACTGGTATTAAGATCCTACGAAGGAATCTACCCCGGTTGATTTGCAATTCAGACTCTTTCTCGTATAATTAAACTGCATGTCAAACCACCAAGCAAAGTGCAAAGTAGAGCAAAAAGAAATTAAACTTAAATGACTAAACTTCAACAAATGTGACCACGACAATAAGAAATTAAATGACTTAAATTCAACAAGTATTGTGAATTAAACCTAACTTAACTGAGCTTATTTTTCTAATTTGCAAGTCAAAGAAAACATGACCTAAATCAATAAAACGGTTTTGCTTAATTCCTCGCCAATATTTCAATGATTAAGCATTGTTAGTTACAAAAAGATATAATACATACACAAGAAACGAAAATGCTACTCTTGATAACTTGGTAAAACAAACCCATAACACTATATTGTCATTAACAAGGTTATATATAAGAAACAATGTGATAATCACCATCCGAAGAAAAATATATAAAATAACATATCAAGACAGCTGCTTTTTTAATTTTAAGTACTATGACAGTCGCCTCGTATGAAAATTTTGAAGCTGAATGAGACATTCATAGGATGCTTTTTCTTATTGTTGCTGACATCAATGTAGACCAGCGGAATCGAACAGCAAAAATAGAGAAGAAAATATGATAATGAAAAATGAAAAATTGCAAAGCATCCATATCAGGAAAGAAAGGATTTGCAAACTGCCTGCCGTTTAATATGTATGTACTTCTCTGGACTAAAAATGTAAAAGAAAAATCATGAAAAAAATTACAATATAGATCTCAGCACCGAACACAAATAAACATGACGAGGTGAGATCGCTAACAAAAAACTTATGTTAAGAAATACCTGAAATTCTTGGATCCTGTCGGTTAGGGTCAGAGGCATCATCCATCCTTATCCTACCAAAATTCATTAAATAGGCTGTTCATTAAAACTAGCAAATAAGAAGAAATGAAGACAACATGAAGGATCAAGGACAACTCTTTATATGTGGTGACAATAGTGATGATCTAGCAATTGTACAACTATCTAGTGAAAGAATACTAAACCCAATAGAAAACAAGAATCTTCAGAAAAATAACATTTCAGTGAAAATGCAATCTTTAATGGAGTAGATGAATAAAAAGACAATTAAATTATTAAAACAGCTTTCCAAATAAAGTGCTACTAAATCACAAGATTAGTTAAGAGCTTACCATTTCAACAGCACTTGCGAGTCCCAAGTCGTGAACTGAACTTTCCGATATACACTTTACATGCACAATGGGACCCACAGCATTCTCCTTAGCAGGTTCAGAAAGAGGCAAATTGACCACTCCTTTGAACATCCATTTCTTCCTCTTTAGACTATAATAATCTTCAAACAACTCGCCACACACAACACAAACACATTGATTTTCATCAGCCAGAATCATGGGTTCATCTTCACCATCCATGACAACACAAGACTCGATCTCGTATGGAAATCCTGACTTTCCAGCACGCCAATCCTCTGAATCAGCATACCAAGTTCTCATCACCCTGTTAGTACCATCTGCCCCTATCTTTCTCCAATTATGCCATGCCATGTGCCTATCGAGTCTTTCTTTAAGCTTAAGTTGAAGGCCACAAATGCTGCATTGATGCAGCTCGTCGAATATTGCATTAATCACACACGGATGTAATTCTCGAAGGACATCGGACTTAAATTCCAACCCTATGAGACCTTCTGACTGGGTGTGATGCGGTGCCACATCAGATTTAGGCAAAGATAGTTTGTCTGTGGTGGAAGAATTTGGGATGACAGAAGTTGATTTGGGACTCGGGTTGGGAACACTCAGGTTCTCTTTATCTGATTCGATAGTTATTTTTGTTGGTATAGTAGGCAGTGAATCTGACTTCGAAGCTGATATCAAACCCTTGGCAACCAAGGAGCTCAATAGGTTTGATATCGGGTTTGGAGCCTCCTTATCCGCTTCATTTGATGATTTCCGGCCAGAAGGCAGTGGCGGTTGCTCTTCTTTCTTCAGAGAAACACTTGGGGTAGTTGATGTTTTATCTTTTGGAGCTACCGTTTTCCTAGAAGACATAACTTTAGGAAGAGTCCCACCTGCAACAGGAGGCTCAAAACCAGACTCAGAAGGAGTTTGCCCATCATCCTGCAAAGTTTGACTTGGACGGCCAACAGTGGTTGTTATATTAGCCAAAATTCCACTTTTCATTACAGCAGCCAGCAAACTACTTGTGCTTGATTGAGCTGGTGGTTCGGTGATTAATGAAGATGGACGATCGGGTGCAGAACCAACCAAGGTAGATGGAGTAGCGATTTTGGAAACTGGGGCCAAATTAGGATTTCGAATTGGGTGTTCAGTCTTTTTGGAGTCTGCTTTCCGTGGCTGTGAAATGGGATACTGCTGACTTAATGGAAAAGGTTGAGTGGGAGCTGATGAGTGCAAGTCTTCAAATTGCCTTTTTTGCGAGGTACCGAGCCGAGTATTTGGATAGGGCAATGATTGTGGCAGGTCCTGCTCAGACGAATTTTGCGATTGCTGACGTGGATAGCAGCCAGGAAAGGAAGGCGATGGCGGTTTTTGGAGCAAAGACAACTGCTCAGACGGTGATGTCATTCTTTGCTGCCCAGAAGATGTCTTCTCCGAAAACCAAGAACCCAGTTTCCCCGTGTGGGGTCTACTACCAGTAAGTCTAGACAAAGAGGAGCTTCCGGCCATAGGCAACCCTCCAAGAGAAGCAGAATAGCCCTCTATTTCACTACCGGCATTTACTCCATCAGTTTGGTGTGATTCCCTCATTTGCCATGGTGAAGATGTACGGTGCCCAAAAGGAACTTGTTCTTTCTGATCAATGGATAGCAAGTCAGATGAAGTTTCTCTATCGAACCTTGATGCAACATCATACCCACTTTGTGGTTTTCTGAGTTGATTATCAAATTCCTGCAGGTGGAAAATAATAAGAAGAGAAAAATGCATCCCAATATGGACCTAAAAATTATAATTCACCAAAAATGACCAATACAAGAATTTAACGTATCAATTGTGAACAAAGTCATTCCTAAATCATAATAGACAAGTTCAAATCAAAATACACCAACCATAAAGAGATTTCTTTAGATCAAAACACATATAATCTAGAAAGAAAACAAATTTGCAGTCTTTCAACCAAATATTCACTAACCAATTACCATGCAGGTCAACCAGATATTTTTGTTCATTGCACAAATGCATTTTCAGCTTTAATGTGATTTACCATAAGCGTTAATAGGCCACTGACTCACAATTCAAGTGGTTGCAGCAGTTTTCTCAAGTTCTAAAGCAAAAACAAATTAGAAGCATCAAAGCACTTCCGCATAACCATAGATTCTTAATCATTCAGTCTTACCAATTTTTCCAGACCATCATGACTCCATTGCTCTTTCTTAGAGTTGATAGAGAGATTGGCTGCATCTCGATCCGATAATCGAGAGTGCATATCCCACATAAATTCTTCTTCCTCGGAGTTTTTCCAGCTAGCAGGCACTGCACTGTTGCTTTTACTCACAGCGCTCTGTGTTGACTGAAGGTGCAAATCAATATTGCTTGGCTTGGGTGTTAAATAATTTGGACCTCCATGCTTCATATTGAAACCATTTCTTTGCCCAGTAATTGTTTCTGGAACATTTTTAGCAACTCGTCCACCATTTCTTCCCATACCCAGGCTTGAGTTCCTCAAGACATCAGAATTCAATTCTATGTCACCATATACAGCGGGAATTTTCTTCTCAAGAGCAGGCTCACTCAGTGTTTCTCTATGAGAACGTTGAATATTCTGAAAATAATTGTACATCATAAGCTCAAAGCATCATGACTTAAATGTAAATGAGAACATGAAAAAGACCACATACATGCATTTTAAAAGAAGGATCAGCCCAAGGACGTCCAGCAGCGGTAACAATGTTAGATGCTCTATCTGGCCTCTCTACATCATCAATTTGGTTGGTCAACGGAACATCAAGGTCATCAGCCATTCCTTTTTCCTTCACATTAAAGAAAAGAAAAAAATTCATAAAGAGTATACCATTATCAGACAAATATCTCTCCACCAAAAGAATAATACAATGATCAAATCAGTAACAATCTCAATAAGAATGTTCAGAACACTATATATTACAGGTAACTGCATCTTCTGTAAGGCAAACTGCCAGAAGATAGGAGGAAATATTTTTCTAGGCAAGACCTAAGGTTCTTAGTTCACAGTGTTGCCAAGTCACTGCACTGCCCCATCAGCAGCGTAGCAAAGAGATTGTCGCAATCCACAACTACTGATGAAGTTCTTCAAACTCCCAAATGGAAGTACCACCCCAGTTGTTGCTTACATTAAAGAGCTACGCAATATCTTCCACTTGATAGAAACAAACTAAACACAAGAACTCAAATGATCTATATACAGACATTTGTCATCATATGTGGCGTTATTGATATAATCACTTACTCTGCCAGACTGTTGAAGACGCTGAATTTCCAAATACTTCGGGTTAACATGAATGCTATTTTGTGGACGTCGGGACTGAGACTCAGTCCTAGACGTTGCAGAACCAGAAGAAGAACCATTCACAGCAGGAGCAAAACCAAGTTCCTTCTCTATCATTTGAAGACACTGTGGAGGGAAGACTCCTTTCCAAGTTCCAAAAAGATGCCGCATACTTTGATGCACAGGAGAATCAACCTGCCTATAGGCCTTGCAAAATACCTAAATGCAGAATGCAGGCATTACCAAATAATAATACACTCAAGCTGGAAATATACTGAAGGAGCATAGCAGAAGTCAGGTACGCTGAGGTTGAGGACAAAGACAGTACAGTTATATGAATTCCAGCTCTATTTATCTTTACATCAGATATTAATACAAAAATATTTTATAGAACTTGAATTCTGAAATGAAAATATATCTATGAAAAAGTTGAAATGGATCAGTACAAGAATAAATTACAAGATTAAATAAACTAATTATGAAAACTAAAATTAACCCAACAAAATTAGTCTTTTCATTACTTGTATGTGGGTTTCAGACTTATATCACTTAATAATACCCATTTGGTTAGTAAATGTCAATATATAAAAAAAGATAGAATGCTCACAATTTATACAAACAAATCTTTATTGTACAGAATTATTTCAAGTATAACTAGGTGAAGATCTTTCTTAATACAAAGTATGAAACTACTATTCCATGATATATGAGTTGCATAATGTCAAAGCAAAAATCTAACCTCCGGTAGTCTGGAGGCGAAGTATTTTATGTAATCCCTTCCAATATTCTTCACAATGCTGTCTAGAAGATAAAGGGATGGTAGCTTTTGATCACTGGGAACCTGCAAGTTATATTAAGGTCAATACAATCAATGGCTTAGAAGGTCAAACCAGAAAAAAGCATTGTTCTTTAAATTGATCTTAATGGAATATCAAACAGAATTAGACAACAGCAATACAAATTACAATATTCAACTATTTGTTCTGGCAAAAAATGTTGCTAGAACATGGAGTAATTGTTAATATCATGGTGTTAAGAAACACAAACAAAAGTCATGACCAAAGATTTGATTTGATGTGCATCACATGGCTTTGAGTTCAAACAATTCTAGAAACTCTTATAACAAACGTTGGCATTACATAAAACAAATATTCAAGCATAGTGATTACTCTGAAATATCCTTCCATTCATTTAGCCCCGGTATCTAGTTTTACTTTCACCAAGTGCCTAGAAATTCACTTCTATATTATCAAATATTGCAATATAAACATAAAGCTTCCTGAAAGCTTGTAACAATATCCTCTATGAACAGCTAATTAAGAAGTTCCACATTGATAGTGTGTTATCAAAACAGTCACTGAATACAAAATATTATAATATTTCATCTGGAAACAGCTAAACAACAGTAGAATCAATATCTCTTGTGGCAGACAAAGTGTTATTCCACATCCAATTTCTTAGTACACCGACTTCAAACAACTGATTCTGTTATTCATTATCCACTACAAAATTAATTAATTCATGGGGATAGTTGATGGATATATTAGATCATCAAGTCACCAGATGAAAAACTTCACAAAGTTAATTTCGTGGTTGATTTGTGGGATTAGGGGCCCCAAAAAATACACGAGGGTTGAATGGGAAAGGTGGTTATCCCATGAAATCTTGTTAAAATTAAAGAAAATTCACAAAAACACAATAAAAGAAAATGAAGAAGACATGTGAGAGGTGTTCGATTTCAAAAGTTATCATTAATCTGTAATTACACTCTAACGTCAACTATGTCACAAGCAAGCAAGCAAGCAGCTCTTTTCTTTAGAGTAATAGAATCATCCTACTTTACAGTTCAATTCAAGCAACAATGGGGCGCCATAACCAAAACAGAATCAAAACTGGGGGATCACCTCGAGAATATTATTGCAGACAGTAGATGCAATTGCCTTGGCAGCATGAAGATTCTCTCCAGCTATAATAGTCAAGTTTGTGATAATAGGTTTGGAATTAAAAGTAAGCTCCGCCAGAGCAGTCTTGTATTGGCAGACAAGCTCATGAAACTGCTGTGGTAGCGGATGATAAGCGCCTCCTCCACGGCTAGAATCGTTACTCTCTGAGTCTCGATCACTATTAACCCCATATCTCGCAGAAGCAGCCGCTGGTGGTAATGCTACAGCTGATCTCTGAGGGAATGGGCGGCCATTAGGGTTCGGTTGCTCATCAGCCAATCGAGGCTTCTTTAAACCCGGTTCTCTTGATCTATCAAAGGATCTACGCGTACTCTCCATGTCCATTACCATACAAAAAAAGAACAAATTCAAAACCCTAATCTTAATCTTGATCTTAATCCTAATCCCCAATCGCCATCCATTGATTGTTACATGGAATTAACAAACCCCGCAAATCTAATGACAAAAATTAATTAAAGAAAACAATACATACACTGTTACTATCAGAAGCTGAAACCAATTATATTTGAATTCAAGAAAAACCCTAGCCGCAACTTATATAGAGATAAAATCAACATACAATTGGAAGCTGTTACAGTACATAAAGCGAAAGTAAACAAAAACAATAGAGAAGAATTCGATGGAGATGAAGAATAGAGGGAGAGGAGGGACTGAGGAGATGAAAAGAGGAGAGAAGAGAGTGAAGAAGAAAAAGCACGAATCTTGAGAGACAAGGAGCGCTAATGCTTAGACGTATTTATTGGTATTTTACAACAAAAAGCATAGAATTGGGCTGAAGCTTTTACTAACCAATGAAAAGCCCAATAGGCCTGTTCTCTCTCTCTGTTAAATTCCTTTTTCAACTTGACCTAAAAAACCCAGCTTTCATCCTTCCGTCTTTCAATTGGAGCTAAAACCCTAATTTCTTGCTCACGCTGCTAATCACAAATTTCAAGCACCGTTTTCCCTAATTTGGGTGTCGCCGCCGGTTAATGTTGGTGTTGTTGTATATCTTTCGTATAAAAGAAATAATTTCATCTGTGTTTATATATCTCTAATATTTTTCGCTGTGGCAGTCAACCATGATGAAAATCCAAACCCCCAAGAAAGGAAGGATAAGACGTGAGCTTGAAAAACGTGCTCCGAAGCTCGTAAGTTGATTAGCTCTCACTTCAAATTTGATTGAATTTGCTTCCCATGAAAATTAGTTTTTTTCTTTTATAATATTGTTGTATTATTCTTTTGCAGGTTGAAACTGGGAAGAAGACGCTTATTCTACAGGGCACAAAAACTAGCAATGTATTGAATGCTGTATTGACGGATTTATATCATCTGAAAAAGGAGAGTTCTATTAGATATACCCGTAAGAATGATAATATAAGGCCATTTGAGAGCGGTGGTGAAACTTCTTTGGAGTTTTTTTCTCAGAAAACTGACTGCAGCATATTTGTGGTGAGTTGATTTGGTTTTGGCTTCTGAAAGACGATATTTTTTTACATTTTTTACTGGAATGTGTTTTTGGTTTCAAAAATTTTTTATACATACTTCTACTGCCATATAGTGCTCATATATTGTAATTTGTTTTTTTATTGTTATTGAAATAGCGTATGCCTGAAATCATTGTTTCGATGTGTTTTTGTTTTTCCTTCATTATTTATAGTTTTTGTAGTTCATATGAAGGTTGATTCCACTTCTTGCATTACGCCAATGGCTAGTGGGGAGTTAATTGCTAATGGGAATATCTTCATTTTTCATCTAAAACTTGCCATATAACATGTGCCTGAATAACTACTGCTCCATTTTTACTATTACTTTCTTTTTTAGGATGAATTATTCTACCCTTTGCCGTGGAATATTTTGTCCCGTTGTTACCTGTTATAGAACATTATATATCAATTTTTTCTTCATTTTTGTTCAAATCCTGCCTTTGTACTTTTTCCTGTTGGGGAAGCAATGACAGTTAGAGTGTGAAATAATTGTGGTAAATAGTACTTTGACCCTGAACTTGAAAGGTACATATGTAGCTGCTTACTTGTACTGATTATGAAGTATTTTTCAATGTCAACATTTCAAACAATCAGAGGAGATAATTGAGTAGGCAGTGGCTACTGGCTAGTTGTTAGATTTTTTTCTCACTTATAAAATCTGTTGTTCTAACAAACCTTAGGATAAGGATATGTGTACCTTATCCATCATGTTTGAGTTGTAGTCGTGAAGGCAAATTTAGTTTCCAAGGATTCGCAAAACTGGTCTCTCGTGTACTTATGCACTTTATGTGATAACATTTTATCCACTCTTTTCTACCTGTGATGGCATATGCCATCCTGCTATTTCTTCATTTTGTGCTCGAATGATTTCTTTTTCCGTAGCTTATGTAAAAGAAAGCTATGTGATATGGTATATATGCATTCTGCATCTGTTCTGAGGTCATGTCAAACTAATAATTCTACTTATGCAAATTATCTCTATAAAAATATTTTTAATTGCATTCTGTTACATATATTGTGCTTCTGATTTTGCAGTATGGTTCCACCTCGAAGAAACGGCCCGACAATCTTGTGATTGGGAGAACATACGATCACCACATTTATGATTTAGTCGAAGTAGGGGTTGAAAATTTCAAACCCATGTCATCGTTCGCATATGACAAAAAACTCGCCCCACATGTAGGGTCCAAACCGTTCATTTGCTTTGTCGGGGAAGGGTTTGAAAACATAGATGAACTGAAACATTTGAAGGAGGTTTTGCTGGATCTCTTTCGAGGCGAGGTGTGTTTCCAATATTCCATAAACTCCCATTTCTTCTCTTATTAATAACTACTAATCAAGGCATTAATCTTTTTAAAAGCAGGTTGTGGAGAATTTAAATCTTGCAGGGTTAGACCGAGCATATGTATGTACAGCTGTATCTTCAAACCAGGTTTTTCTCACTCACTGTGCGATACGGCTAAAAAAGTCGGGTACAGTAGTGCCTCGTATTGAACTCGTTGAAGTTGGACCTTCTATGGACTTTGTAGTTCGTCGTCATCGTCTACCTAATGATAGCCTAAGGAAGGAAGCCATGAAAACAGCTAAAGATCAGCCGAAGAAGAAGGTTGGCTAACTGACTTCCCATATTCATCGACAATTATGAAATGAAATAGGACTCACAAAAGCTGCCTTTTTCTTTTCAGGTTAAAAATGTGAGTGCTGATGCCATAGAAGGGACGATTGGAAAGATATATATTCCTGACCAGAAGGTAAGATACTTTTTGCTACCCTTTTCTGTTTAGGGTTATATGTATACATGTTGAATTCTCGCGTGTAATTTGAAATTTTGAAATCCATGGAAATTTTTGTGTGTAAATAATTGAATCATGTAGATTGGGGAGATGGCACTGCCTAACAAATCGAAGGGAGTGAAGAGAGAGCGTCGTGAAGCTAAAACAAAGAATGGGCATAGTGAGCGTGCCTCCAAGAAGCGGAGGGAAGAATCTGTGGCGAAGGAAGTTTCTGAGTAATTTGTGATTTGCAGCTGCTGGAAACTTATTGATTTGCTTTGTATTTTTTAAATTCTTGTTTTTGGCTTTTTTTGTTGTGATAGATGGAAATCTGAGGGAGTATCGTAGGTACATGCTTTTCATTTCATGGCTTTTGCCATTGTTTTGTATGCTTATATAATTTAAGGTATTCTCTATTATAAAATAATATATATGTTTGCTCAGGAGAGCTCAAACTCCTTTAATGATCTTAATTGTTATTGTGCGTACTAAAAGCTCCGCACGTTAAGTTATATTTTTATTGAGCTTTTGAACTTTCTGGGTCCGCGTGGAGTGATCATTTTTAAGAACTAGAAAGATTGAAATATTGTTCACTTTGGTATTATCGTTTTAGTTAAAATTTTATTTTTTCTTTTGTTTATTATTTTCATATATTGATGTAACATTTAACATTTTTTTTCTAATTTATCTTTGTATTAATTAGGAAAGAGATTAAATATAAAATGAAATTATAATGTAATGATACAGATAGAATTGTGTGATAAAAAGGATATATTAGTAATTTTAGCAAAAATAAATAAATGTTTTGTTGGTTTTGATGAGTATTTCAAAACTAGAGTTCCAGAGGTGACTTGTCTAAACCAAAATGATATAGCTTCTTGCATTAAATGACAAGCTTATTGTAATCTTGTCCACTAGATGAATAATGAAAAAGACAAGTCAAAACTGGAGCTTCTCAATATGAATATTGAAATGGCATCATTTTAGCAAGCATACATACATCACAAAGCTGAAAAACAAAGATTCACATAGCAAGCATAGATACTCTCTAAGGTTTTATTGCTTATTTGTCCAGCCTTGTCATCAAGGTAGTAAATGGAAGACAAGATACTCAATATTTCTTCTCTCTTTGCCCAGTTTTCATGATCTAGATGTTCCCACAAAGTAAATTCGTCGGAAAATCCATGAAAAACATCGCTTGCATCTGTGTTCGACAGCATAATTAACACCGCTGAAAAGAAACTCTTTCAACGCCAATTATGCAGTTGACTTAAAAACAACGCGAGTACAAACTTACCCAAAAGAACGCCTAGATTACATAAGAGACCAACACGAGAATGACGATCCGCCTCACAGCAAGCACCTGCAATGTTCATACCTTAAAAAAACAACTGTCAGCCAAAAAAATTACAAATCTCTACATAATAACATAATTTAACCTATCGAAAGACAGAAAATCTGACTGGTTAAACATAATAACGAATCACTAAAAGAAAAATGCTCCAAAAAATATCAAGAAAGAATGAGAGACTATATTTCATCAAATAATATTATATGAAGTTCAAACGACGCCCTATATTACTAAAATCAACGCAGGATTCTGAATCTTTTATTTTTCGCTATTTGCATGGTCGGTATGACTCTCGGGATAGTTATCAGGGCTTTCATAGGGTGGCCACTTAGTGCCAGAACTTCCTGCTGCTTGAAGAGAACCTAAATCCCATATGTCAGAGAAACCACCACTTGATACTATTTCTGGCATATCATAGCTGTCAATATTATCCCACATTTCTTGGCTACTATTCAACATACCCGTCTGGCTTTCGAACCCCATGCTCCACATTTCCTCCTGTTTTACCATGTTTTCAATTCCAGGAGACAAGGCAAAGTATTCTGGTTCAATAACGCTCTTCCCTTTGAATTGGGGATCGTCAACAAGTAAATTCGACGTCCCTTCTCCGAAATTTGCAGGAGCGTTCAAAAACCCTTGATCTGCCTCAAATTCATCGGATCGAAGATTCTCGAGTTGAAATTCCAATTCTGTAGCTTCTTCATCGACAAGATTCATATAAGGGTGGATTTCGCTTTTCCATTCAGGCACGTACTTCACAACCTGACCTTCCATTGGAGGTTCGATTCTGCTCGGTTCGTGGGCTTGGTGCTTGACAAACTTCCTCCTCATCCTCGGCGATTCGATATCTCTCTCTTCCTTCGTTTTCTTAAGCCTGGCAATGAATGCCGGATTTTGGAACAGCTTCGCCAGGAACGAAACCATCTGTTTCTGCCGCTTCTCTGCAGCCTGGAGCCTTTCGTTTACCGCTTCCATGTGGTGAACGGATCCACGCTGCTGCTGCTGAAGTTGTACGACTTCCTGCATGATCTCGCTGCGCTCTTTCCTCAACGTTTCGATCTCGCTTTCGAGCTCTAACTTACCGGCTTTCGTGGAAGGCCCGGTGTAGCTCAATGTCTGCTGGGATTGCAGCGTCCTGCGCCGCTGAATGTTCTTCAGCAGATGCTTCTCGCCTTGCCGGAATGCTTCGTTGGCAAATTCCCATTTGTCGCTGTCAATTTTGCGGAAGCCCTGAGAATTCATACCAAGTGGGGTTCAGAAATTGAAGTAAAAGAAGAGCTTTATGAAGCATGATACAGAGACAGTTATACAGCCAACAGAAAAATGTCATGCAAGAAAATGTAAAAAAAGGCAATATCTATGCAACGAGAACCAACAATGTCGCAGCCCCAGGTTCAGATCACATGCAGAAAATGAAGTCAAAAATGTTACCAAAACCTTAAATTCTACCTGTAAAAGATGGACCTTCCTGCTCCAGTCCGTTTGTTGGCATATGAAGATCAAAATCTCAGATATTATCTAGCACCTGAAGTCTGTTTATGGTATTCTTAAACTACTACCCATTACAACTCTAGTTTAACCCAAGAACAGTTACAATTCACTCACTCATATACAACTGAAACAGTTACATGAAAACAAATTACATATTTACATGATACAATATAGAATTACATAAAAAAAAGGCCAGATGCACTGCTAGTCCTGTACAATTATCAATGTTTAATCCATCAGTCAGATTCGATTCGTACAAGCTCACTTATTACATACAAAGCCGCAGAATTAGTACAAACCAAATATCATTAGATAAAAAAAATGTAGATCAAAGAAAGAGTGTTAAAAGGAAATTATAAAGAACGTTATCCAGAAAGGAAGTAATTCAACAGCCAACGTAGGCTGTTGAATTACTTCAATTAATACCCACATAAGTATTGAGTTGCCGAACAAAACTGGAGAAATTGTTGTGCTTGAAATTCCTAGGCAGCACGATTCTAGAGAATTCCACAGGATCCCAGACCACAAAGCTCTCACCGGCGGAGCCCCATGAGATAATCGGGTCAAGCGTCCGATCATTCACCAAATCATAAGTTTTTGACAGAAAAGGCGGAACTGGAATCTCATGTAAACTAGCAAGAGGCTGAGGCATAGGCACTCCGATGTTCTCTTCCCCACCATCGCCGCCATCTCCACCACCGGGCGGAGCTGGATTAGCTTTGAATTCGAGCATCGGAGTTGGAGAAAGAACAGAGGAGAAAGCTCCGAATTCCATCAAAGGTGAGCCATAAAAGTTCACGTCCTCCACATGGAAAGATCCAGAAGGAAACACTTGAGAATCAATGAAAGGCTGCTGTTCTGGCCCCGAAGAAGAAGAAGAAGTGATGGTAGTATTATGAGGAGATGTTGGTGAATTTTCAGGTTCTTTGTCCATTAATTAGAATAAGAAAGAGAAGAAGAGAGGTCATTGAAGAAAAAAATGAGGATGGAAGGGTCGCAATGAAGATTTATAGTATTTGCCGACCAACTGTTTGATAAAAATCTCCAGAGAGTCGGTGAAAGTTCAGGCCTTCTTCTTCGGCCACGAGTATAACAGAATCTGCTGACCATTGGATGGATTTGATCCGACGGCAGAGAATGGTCACACTTCAGTGGTACTGTGCTAAGAACCGACATTGATCGGAGCAATTTGCAGTAGTTTCCTGGCAGTTGAGGGCAATTTGCGATTTGCAATTGTGGTAGTAGGACACATTTGGTCCCACTTTATATGCTTTGATATTTTATAGGATTTTGTAATTAATTAAGGTAAATATCATTTTCTAATTTTTGATTGGCTGTTGAGGAAAATTTCTGTTTAATGTTTGAAAATGGAGTTGTTGGTCAATATACTTGGTGGTTAAGCTAATACCTTGGCCAATTACGTTTAAGCGGGGTCAACTTAGTCATTACGCCCTTAAATTATGTTGTTTCTAGATACCGGTTAGCTGATACGCTGTCGTTTGGTGTTTCATAAGTAGTACAAATTTCACCAACTGTGCATTCTCGGAAGAGCGGGAATACACTCCCGTACCCATCCTCCTCATGATTTTTGGAAAAATTGTTTCCATTTTCATTCTCATTCAAGGTTTGGGGAAAAAAAATTTCCTCATCACTGTAGGGATTCCCTAATTTTCCATTTTAATTAAATAAATGCAAAAAAGTTTCATAAAACAAATTAAATGCGTATTAATATTTTGAAAAAAAATATCAAATATTTGTTTCAATCATACCTAATGCTAAACAAATAGAAAATTTAATGTATAACATGAAAAATTTAAGAATACAATCATTAAACACTAAACCAAGAAATACATTGTTCAACCATGAAAGTAAAACATAAAATTAAATAAAAAATTTTGACTTATAATAAAGTTTAT